>APFE030160282.1:2645-28007 GCA_000404065.3 Pinus taeda
TTATAAAGTTGAGCATGGGAATGCCTGCCTCAGCTAGATCATGAAAATATTATGAAGACAATGTATTGTATTGTATCTTATTATAGGTTTCCTTCTAGTTCGAAAAACCTCGGATCCTCATGATAAAGCATTTCACCCGACATCAAAAGATTTACGACCTCATGCTTTAAGGGGAAACTGTTATAGATATATTTGGGCACTGCAACCCCAATCTTATATGTCCATAAACCAAGGGCTTCTAAGTCCCTAAAATTGTTGTTTCATACCCTAAAGGAACAAGATCAGCTGATTACATCATCTCCCAGAAGTTCTCCATGAAAAACTACTTAGAACTGGTCAAAACTGGACCATCTCACCTGCTCCATGGTCAAAGTGCGATGCATGCTAACTAATGCACATGGGGGGTGCGATGCATACTAAAAAGCCCTTCTATGGGGTGTGATGGGCGAGAGTAGATAAATGGCAAAGACAGTTTGGAAGGTGGATGACCATGGAATCTTCTAGAAACTTCTCCTGTGACACTTGCCTCTCTGAATTCACCCAAGGATGAGTAAGAGATCATGAAATCTCCAAGTGGAATTGAGAACTATGAGAGAGATGACACTAATCAAAAACCCAGGAGCTAACTCACCCACCTACAAACATCTATATATGGGTCCCTCATCCTAGAGATCCAAACGCTGGAATTTTGTATCTTGTAAGGAAGTGTTGTTGGTTTCTCTGTGGAACATCATATTGTTGGGTAATCGAGCTTTTCATGAGGTGAAGAAGGGATTTCATGTTGGGAGGATGGCATTGGGTCAGATCAATGGGTTTTAATCCTCTCTTCTACTACTTCTATCAATAAATCTATTTGAGTTTTCCTCCATATTATTGTATATCTTTGAATCTTGAATTGATATATGCATTTGTATGGTCAATATATATCTGATCCTATATTGTTTATGATTATATATCTCTATTCTTTGATGGTATTATGCTGCTTTGACTCTATAGGTGTTCTTTGAAGCGGGACAAGCGAGGAAGGAGCGGCAAAGATTTGTCAAAGGGGAGAGGAAACAAGCAAGGAGCCAAGCAAAAGACTGAGATTGGTACTCTCTGCTTCTCTCTCATCTACTTCTCATAAAGGAAAAACACAAGTAACTTTAGTTTGTTTGTTTCTAAGATAGCTACCCATCTTAGTGGGACTAGAAGCTCTGAATGGACACTAGTTTTCCCATAACATCTACCCGTTGGCGGGGTATGCACAAGGAGAGCTTTGCTAGATGGAGAGAATATAAAAGAATGATGAAGTTAAGTTTTGGCTATGCTAATATGTGAATGACAGAAAAATACAGTGGAAAGGATGATCCACGTGATCATTTAGCACGATGGACTAAGGCCTGGGGAACAAAACCACAACTAGAATGGGTGCATATATTTTGTCATACATTAGATGTGATCCCAATGAACTGGTATATTGAGACGGAGCTTCGCCATGGCACAACTAAATGGGACATTTTAAGACAATGTTTTCTATTAACCTTCAGCTTTGAGGATGGTTTTGAGAGAATTGATAAGGCGCTACAAGAAATAAAAGTAGCTATATTCAGAACGTCGAAGGAACTGGTAGAATGGACTCAGCCAGATTAGAGTACACGGCTGCGCCATGCACTAGAATTCTATAATGTGATGTTGAAGAAGAGGATGATCCATGGAATATTACCATTCCAGAAACACAAGGACAACACGAAGTCGAAGGACCGAAGGTGGCGAACCCAAATATATCAGAGCCTCTAAAACCTCGACAAGTAAACATTGGAACTGAAGAAGAACCTAAATTCACGAAGATATGAGACTATTGGGATGAAGCTACGGTTGATAAGGTAGCTGAGCTGTTCGGTGAATACCAGGATTTATTCCCAACAAATTTTTAATATTTGAAAGGGATTATCGAAGATTTAGGTGTTATGAAGATCACATTGAAACCGGATGCGAAGCCTGTTAAGCAGCGGTCTTATCAGCTGAATCCAAAATATAAAGAGAAGGTGCGGCAAGAACTGGATAAGACGCTGGATATCAGTATTATTGAGCCAGTAGAAGAATCAGATTAGGTAAGCCCAATGGTGCTCCAAGAAAAGAAATAGAAAGGAGAAATCTGCATATGCGTAGATCTACGGAAGTTGAATGATGCCTGTGTGCATGATCCTTTTCCAACACCGTTTACTGATGAAGTGCTAGAAAATGTTGGCGAATAAGAGGCGTATTCATTTACTAATGAATTTTCGAGATATCATCAAATAAAGATCGTGCTTAAGGATCGAAGAAAAACAACCTTCGCTACTAAATGGGGGTTCTTTCAATATACATTTACAGCATTCGGATTGAAGAACGCGCCTGCAATATTTTCGCGAGTAGTGATCACGACGTTCAAGGAGTTTATTCATAAGTTCTTGGAGGCATATTTTGATGATTGGACTATGTTTGGCTTAGTGAAGCGCCATGTTGTGAGTCTACACCTCATGCTAGATACATGTCGAAGGTATCAGATCGCATTGAATTTGAAGAAATGCATATTCTGGGTGCCCTTTGGGATTTTGCTCGGTCATGTCGTATGTAAGCAGGGATTGATGGTGGACCCTGTGAAGATCGTTGTAATTGTGAATTTGGAAGCTCCTAGGAATGTGAAACAACTACGTGTGACATTGGGACACACTGGGTATTATAGGAAGTTTTTCAAGGCGTATGCCCAGTTAACCGCGCTGATGGAGAAATTGTTAAAGAAAGATGCAATGTTTTGCTAGGATGAAGACTATCAATGCAGCCTAAATTTCTTGAAAGAGAAAATGGTGACAATGCCTATTTTGGTCCTTCCTGACTTGAAAAAAGGAGTTTCATGTGCATGTCGATGCATCTTGTATTGTGCTAGGAGATGTATTAACACATGCAGGTGAAGGAGAGATTGACGATCCGATAGCTTTCGCAAGCAGGAAGTTATCCAAAGCTGAGAAGAATTACTCCACTACAGAGCATGAAGGGTTGGAAATGGTCTATGCACTGTAGAAGTTTAGGAATTATTTGTTAGGTGGACACTTTAAAATGTATATAGATCACTCCACGCTGAAGCACCTGGTCAATAAGCCTGTGTTGGGGGTGAAGATATGTCAATGGTTACTATTGTTTCAGGAGTATGACTTTGAAGTTATTATGAAGCCTTGAAGATTGAATGTCGGTCCCGACCATCTATCCAGGATTGAAACAGGTGAAGAACCAAGTAGTTTGGAGGAAGGACAGTCAAATGTGAAACTCTTTACAATGCGCATTGTACATGATCATTTTTCCAATATCATTCATTAACAACGGGAACAACTCCAGAAGGTTATTCCACTCAACAGAAGAAGGAGTTAGTCATTCGCGCTGTGGATTTTTCATTGATTGTGGGTCATTTTTATAAGATGGGAACGGATGATGTTGGGTGTGTTATATTCTTTCCACGACTGGACCCTATATTAGGTTGGCAGACCTACCTATGGTTTTGTGCATGGATTTCGCACATGGTTTTAAGCGCGTTGTTTTTCAGTCCATGGTATTTTGTAGATCCGGTCAAGGGAATTATGGTTATGTTCTAATCTAGGGTTAATGGATTGGGGTTTGTGGATGCTTCGGTGTGTATATATATGTATTGTAACATTGAAAGGAACATAATGAAAACTCAATCTAGTAGTCTTGGTTTTGGGATCCAGGGGAAAATCTATGTGTATATTTGTGTTATGTGTTATGCTCTCACCATTGTTTATTTTATGTTTTTAGAATTCATATGCAGGTAATTTATGTACGAGGTTAAAACCTACATTTGGTATCAGAGTTGTTTTGGCTTCAAGGGGATGCCTTTGCTGCTGAGGGGTTCTTCTTAGGGCTATGGTAGACCCTGTTCAGTGGGAGATCTGTGGGATCAATTATTGTGGTGAAAAAAGATGGTGAGCGGTGGAAATATAGAGATCGAGAAATTTAATGGTCGGAGTTTTGAGTTGTGGAAACTCAAGATGGAGGATCTTTTGGTGGATAAAGATCAGTGGATTGTGGTAGATCCAGGTACTAAACCAACGGTAGTGTCCAATGAAGAATGGAAGAAGTTGGATCAGAAGGAAAAAAAAGAACAATACGATTATGTGTCTCAGATTCAATATTATTGAATGTATCAGGGGAAGCTATGGTAAAGGCTTTGTGCGACAAGTTGGGGACTTTGTACCAATCTAAGTCTTTGGTGAATAAATTGTTCATATGGAAAAAGTTGTATAACCTGAGGATGAAAGATGGAGACTCGATGATAGAGCATCTAAATGCATTTAATATTGTTGTAAGCCAGTCATTATCTATTGATATTAAAATTTCAGATGAAGATAAGTGCATCAGTTTGTTGTGTTCTCTACCATATTTGTGGGATAGTTTGGTTGTTGCAATAGTTAGCAATGCAACTGCCTTGCATTTTGATGAAATAGTCTCATCCTTGCCGACAAAGGAGATGAGACAGAAAAATATGGAGAGCCAGAATGGTGATGCCTTGTTTGTATGAGGACGGTCCCATAATAAAAGCAAAAATAAGTCCTCGAGTGGGAGATCTAAATCTAGAGGGAGATCTAAATCTCCAGGAAAACCTGTAAAGGTGTGCTATAAATGCAGAAAGGAAGGGCACTACAAAAGGGACTGTAAATCTAAAGCTCCCGAGAAAGGAAAGGGATCTGATGAAACCACCTCAGATGAAGGTGGGGATGTGTACTTGGTTTCTTATTCAAGTACACATGTGGATCATGAGGCATGGTTGAATAACTCAGGTGCATCCTTTCACTTCACTCCCCATAGAGAGTGATTATGCGAGTATGAGAAATATGATGGTGGTGATGTCTTCTCAGGGGATGATAGGAAGGCTAGAATCATTGGTCATGGAAAATTCAGTTGGATTTACAAGGTGGAAGGATTAGAACACTTCTAGATGTTCTGCATATTCCTGCATCAGCCAGAAATATGATTTCTATAAGCAAGTTGGATGATGCAGGTGTAAAAACAGTGTTTGGGAAACATACCTGCAATATGGTTTGGGGAGCACTGATATTGATGCGGGGAGTTCGGATTGGAACTCTGTACAAGCTATAAGGTAGCACTTTTATTGATAGATGCAAAACTTCTGTGGTTCCTGAAAGTGAGCAGAAAATCTAGTGGTCTCTGGAGAAAAGACCATGTTATGGCATCAAAGGCTTGGAAGCATTGGAGAGAAGGGCCTTCAAATACTTCATGGTAAAGGTATGGTAGAAGGTATGTCTAATAGCTCTCTGGATTTTGATTTCTGTGAAAATTGTGTATATGGGAAATAGAATCGGGTGAGTTTCCCCTTTGGTGCTAAGAGGGCGAAACAAATATTAGAGATTGTGCATAGTGATGTGTTTGGACCTGTGTCGATTCTATCACTGGGAAAGTTTCTATACTATGTATCATTTATAGATGACTTCTCAAGGAATACATGGATATATTTCCTCAAGAAGAAATCTGAAGTCTTTGACAGGTTTAAAGAATTTAAGGGTCTAGTGGAAAACTAGACAGAGAAGAAGATAAATGTGTTGAGGATAGATAACGATGGAGAGTTTTTCAAGAAGGAAGTTTAAGAATTTTGTAAGAAGTGTGGTATAGCATGGCAAAAGACTACTCCATAGACACCTGACAAAAATGGAGTTGCAAAAGAATGAACAAGATGTTGATGGAAAGGGCAAGAAGCATGCTCAGTGGTGTCGGGTTAGGACAAGAATTTTGGGCAGAGGTGGTGGAGACTACATGTTACCTGGTCAATAGATCACCTTCATCAGCGTTGGAGGATAAGACTCCACAAGAGGTATGGCCTGGTAAGAAACCCTCTCTTTCACATCTGAGGGTATTTGGATGTGATGCATATGTACATGTTCCAAAGGAGAAAAGAACAAAGTTGGATAGTAAATATGAAAAGTGCATCTTTATTGGGTATAAGCATGGTTTAAAAGGTTATAAGCTTTGGAACCCAGTAACAAGGAAGGTTGTGTACAGCTGAGATGGGGTGTTTAAAGAGGTGAAAGATCTTATTAAATATGACTTCCTACCAAAGGAACCTGAGAAGATAGAGTTTGAGCTAAAGAACCAAGAATCAGAGTCTACAGCAGAAGAGGAATCAAAAGATGAAGAGCCACAAGCTCTGATTGTGAGAAGATTAGTTCGAGGTAGTAGGCAGCCAGAAAGGTATGGTCAATATGCTTTCTATTCAAATTTTTCTTTATCTATTATTGATGATGATCCTAGAACTATGAAGGAAGAACTAGATTCAGAGGATGGCAAACTCTGGAAAGAGGCCATGGTTGATGAAATGGCATCTTTGCACAAAAAGGAGGCTTGGGATCTAGTGGAGCTGTCGGTTAGAAGGAAACCCATTGGCAGAAAATAGGTGTTCAAGAAGAAGATGAATGTAGAAGGAAAGGTGGAGAAATACAAAGCTCAGTTGGTAGCAAAAGGTTATTCCCAGGTGCCGGGAATTGATTTTGGTGATATTTTTTCTCCTGTTTCCAAGGTAGCTTCTATTAGACTACCTGTATATGTTGCTACTGCTTTTGATTTTGAGGTAGAACAGATGTATGTGAAGACAAAATTTCTTCACAGGGATCTAGAAGAGGAGATCTACATGAATCAATCTAAAGACTTTGTGGTGAAGGGTAAGAAAGAACTGGTATGTAAGTTAAAAAAGTCTTTGTATGGGTTAAAACAGTCACCAAGGATGTGGTATCATAAATTTGATACATTTATACGAGGACTTGGCTTCACCAGAAACAAAGCATATCACTGTGTGTATTTTAAATTAATTGGTGACTGTGTTATTTATCTGGTCTTGTATGTAGATGATATGCTACTGGTTGGAAATGACAAAAAAATTATCCAGGATTTGAAGACCAAATTGTCCTCAAAATTCGACATGAAAGATATTGGTGTTGAAAACTATATTTTGGGCATTGAAATTAAATGAGATCGAGCAAAGAGGAAGCTCCAGTTAAACCAGAAGAAGTATCTCGAGACAATATTGCAGAAGTTTAATATGCAGGATAGTAAACCGGGGAAGGTTCCTATTCTTGTAGGTGTAAAGTTATCTTCGGAATAGTGTCCCAAGACACAAGAAGAGGAAGAGGACATGTCTCGTGTTTCATATACAAGTGCAGTCAGTAGTCTGATGTACGCAATGGTATGTACTAGACTATACAATGCACATGCAATGGGAGTATTCAGCAGGTTCATGTCAAAACCAGGGAAGGAGCATTAGATAGCAGTGAAACGGGTTCTCAGGTATTTGTGTGGCACTAGTGATTATGGTTTGTGCTACCAAGGAAGACCAAGATTGGACAAAGTTTTGGACATTTGTGGCTTTATTGATGCAGACTGGGCTGGAGATCTAGATTAAAGAATATCTACAAGTGGGTATGTGTTTAACCTATTTGGAGGTGCAGTCAGTTGGAAGAGTAAGAGACAATTTGTAGTAGAACTATCAACTACAGAGGTAAAATACATGGCAGCCACTCATGCAAGCAAGTAAGCAATTTCATTGCAGAGATTGTGTTCAAGTATGGGGTTAGTACAACAGGCTATAAGGATATACTGTGGCAGCCAAAATGCAATTTTCTTGGCAAAGAATCCTGCTTAACATTCAAAGACAAAGCACATTGATGTTCAGTATCACTTTGTGAGGGATATGGTAGAAGACAAGAACATGTTGCTGGTAAAGGTGGACACTTTGAAGAATATTGTAGATGCATTGACAAAGTCTATGAGCGCTAAGAAGTTCTCTTGGTGTAGAGAAACAATGGGCGTTGCAGGGCTGGATCAATGACTAAGCTCTCTTGTCGCCCCCTGTGGAAATAAAACAACAAGTGGGAGAATGTTGAGTTGTGTTATATTCTTTCCACAACTAGACCCTATATTAGGTGGGTGGACCTACCTGTGGTTTTGTGCATTTCACACATGGTTTTGGGTGCGATGGTTTTCGATCCATGTTATTTTGTAGATCCCATCAAGGGAACTAGGGTTATGTTCTAATCCAGGGTTAATGGATTGGGGTTTATGGATGCTTCGGCATGTATATATATGTATTCTAACATTGAAAGGAACATAATGAAAATCAATCTGGTAGTCCCGATTTTGGGATCCAGGGGAAATATTTGTGTATATTTGTGTTATCTATTATGCTCTCGCCATTGTTTATTTCATGTTTTTAGAATTCGTATGCAGGTATTTTCTGTACAAGTTAAAACCTACATATGAGATATTGCAAAGGTATGTTCCGGAGTTTGAATGCACTAGTATCCTAGTTGAAGCCCTTGGAGCAGTGGTACGAGGCCGCTATGTAGGGAAAGCGACCACGTAGAAGATTTTGCGCGTTGGTCTATGGTGGCCAACATTACACAAGTATTCTAAGGAATACTGCAAGGCATGCCATGCTTGCCAACGGATGAGGAAGCCTTCACAGAGGGACAAGTTGCCTTTAAATCCTCAAGTTTCATTGCAAGTCTTTGATAAATATTGACTTTATAGGTCCAATACAACCACCAGGTAAGAAGACAAGTGTGCGATACATCATTACTGTAACGGAGTACTTAACCAGATGGGTGGAAACACATATGGTGAAGGATTGCACAGCAGCCACTGCTGCAAAGTTTTTGTTCGAATATGTCTTAATGAGGTTTGGATTCCCTAAGATATTGATGGGTGATAGGGGTATGCATTTTTTGAATGAAACAGTCAGCATGATGATCGAAGAATTTCAGGTGTATCATCAGAAGAGCATCCCCTATCACCCATAGGTGAATGGAACAGTGGAAGATTTTAACAAGATTTTGGAGCATGCATTGAAAAATGTCTGCAATGTGCAGAGGAATGACTGGTACAGGCGCATACCTGCTATGTTATGGGCTTATAGGACAACCTACAAGAAGTTGATAGGACAAACGCCATTTAGGATGATCTATGGAATTGAAGAAGTAATGCCTATGGAGTATATTATATCAATCTTACGTATTGCAGCATTGACAAAGATGGAGGATCATGATATCTTTGAGAAATGGCTCACGCAGATAATGGAGTTAGAAGAAGATCGCTTCCTTGCAAGATTTCACTATCAAGTGCAAAAGGAACGCAAGAAGGCATGGCATGATCGACATATTAAGTTGCGCATGTTTAAGGTAGATGATTTAGTGTTGTTATATGATAGCAAGTTCATGAAATTTCCAAGAAAGTTTCAAATGCACTAGTTGGGGCCATATGTTATTAAGGAGATCACGGATGGTGGCATAGTTAAGGTCATGAAGCTGAATGGGGAACCATTCCTTGGAAAAGTGAATGGAAGTTGGTTGAAGCTGTACACAGGGGATCCTGCCCCTGCGCGATGACTTTATGGAAGCAAGACAATCTTATTAATCCAGGCAGCTGCAAGAGATTGTGGGACTATACACTACATTGTCTGACTAAGTGAAGAATATGGTAGAAAGGTTGCGTGATGGATGACAGGAGTGCGACAAGTGGAGCTGCTCTGGATGAGCTACGTCGAGGATGGTGCTGTGCAGATGGGTCCAAAAGTAGTCGTTGGGGTTACTATTCATGATTTGATGGCAAAAATTAATTAAGAGGAGCGGTTGGCGCTATTTATGGTGAAAATATTTGGAGATCTACCACCAAAGATGAATTTATTATCATAATTTAGGGGGAACGGTCGGATTTGAATTCAAAACCTTCTATAAATTGAGCATGTTGGTCTATTGAATAACACTTTACATTCTGAGAGTTGTCTATGCGCTTTGTTGTTTGAAGCTTATGAATCATCAATTCTTGGAGGAGTTCGTGATGCGCCCCTCATTTGCAAAATACACTGCAGAAGCCCGAGAGATGTTCATAGAGTGAATGACTTCTACAAACCCCACAGAAGCTATAGGTTCCAAAGCTACTGTTTCTAATGCGTTAGGCCCTCAGAGTTCAAGTATGGAAGCTACAACCCCTGTGCCTACTGTGTTGAGGTCGCCTAGGCCGAAGAAATCTGCTGCCAAAGAAAAACAGAAGAAGTCGATGTCGATGAGACAATCACCAAGGAAGAACCCCGAGGTGTGTCAGAAAGAGAAAGAAAAAAAGATAAATAGCCGGTGAAAGTAGTTGATTTGGAGGAGGAGGAATACTAAAGTGTAGAGGAATTGGATGCCAAAGAGGTCGACCCTATCTCAGGGCTCCCCATGTATATCCCTCCGTGGAAGGGAAAAACCAAAGTTACCAAGGACCCAGATTCCGAGAAATTCACAGTTTCGACGCCCCTGTTGCCCGAACAGGTGGAATTTGAAGGCAAAACACTAGCGCGCACTCCTGTGATAAAAATGGAGGATTGGGACCTCACGGGCCACAAAAGGTTCCCACATTTGGCAACAAGCAAGTATATGACAAAGATATACTATGAAGAAAATGGGCTTATGTGGTTGGAACCCATGAAGTGTGTCAGAGGTGTGGAGCAGGCGGGGTTGTTGCACATGCTCTGCATACTGCATTTTCATAAATCGATGATCAACACAGTGTGTGTGTTCCAGCTCCTCGCACTAGTACATGATGGATGTCTATATCTTGGGGATCCCATCTTGATCACAGACGTGTTAATCCATTGGATAACGAAGCTGCCTTATAAAGGAATAGACCCTACCAAGGAGTTTGGAGGGAAAAGTGGGGAAAAATAATTAGCAGATAAGATGAAGGCCGAATATGGGCTTGTTAAGAAGTCGCGCAGATATTCTATCCACTCTATTCAAGGCCAGGCGATGCAGTTCGCTGCCAAGATTCTTGCAAGCAAAATCATGAGGAAATGTCACGCGGACGAAGTTCCTGCACCAGTAGTATCACTAGAAGCCTAGTACGCGAAGGGTGTTCAATACAACTAGCCAAAATATCTATGCGAGTAGTTCCTCGCAAACTCCCGGGAATCTCAGGAAGAGAGCAAGCCCTTCCACTATGTGTGGTTGTTACTATCTATTGTGTTAGTCGCTTAGAGATTGCTGGAGGATAGTTAGTTTCCCCCACACCAAGAATATTTACCCGAGGCAGCAAGGTTCGCATCGCTGTGGGCAACAAAGGATTCGGAAAGGATCAAGGAGTCAAACAAAAATTGGATCTTGATGGAGATGGACCTTCAAATGGTTATCATTTAGAGGCCAAGGTTATCCCCAACCTTGTTTGCGCAATTGATGCCTTCACAGAGTTCAAGGTCGACTTCTACAGTGTTTCCATCAGAGCGCGGAAGGACCCAAAGCACCTATGGCACAATCTATCGTATTTGGTATCAGAGACAAATGTGCATGAGATCATGGGGACTTGACCAATAGAGTGGCACTAACCCACAGAGCTTGGTGTGGATACAAGTAAATGTGCATAAAGTTTTGTTGCACAATTGACGGTCGTGCAGAAGTGAAAAGAGGCAGCTCAGAAGGCAGTGATTTTTCTTGCTAGGCAGAAGAAGAAGGAAGCTAATGCTAAGGCAGTTGAGGAGAAAGAACAGGAGGAGAAGGAGTGCGCTACAAAAGAGAAGGCTAAAAAAGAACTCCCAAACATAAAAGAAGTCAAAGAATCGGCTTCACAGCACATAGATGAGTTGGAACTTTTAGAGAAGGAAGGAGGTGGCGGAGAGGAGCAGAGCACCCTCTTCACCTTCAAGAGGCGCGGACAGGAGTAGACTGGTGGGCAACAAAAGAAGCATAAGTCTGATAAGAAGACGTGCATTGATATGGGTTCTTACAAAGGTGATCTTGATGAGATCGGTGATAGAGACATGACAACTGAGTTGTTGCAGCAGTTCAAGCACCAGTATATGCAGACATTGGGGAACGTCCAAAAGGATCTACAAGAGTTGCAGTCCATACTAGTAGAATCGAGGCGAGCGTTGGGTAAGCAAACCTCACACAAGGAAGTGGAATAATCCCAGAGCTGGAATGGACTTTAGACCTCAAAGTCATACCATTGCCAGAAGGGTCCGTTCAAGCAGAGTTAGATGAGGATCGCGTTGTGATCAATATAGTGAAAGACATGGAACTGAATTTGATCACGCTGCCACTCCAGACCCTCCATGCACTGCATCAGGGGGTTTGAGATGAGTTGAGGATCTGAGAGCAGCGCGTCCTCACAGTCATAAGTGAGTTTAAAGTCAACAATGGACAGATGTTCGCGAAAAAAACTAAGGCATTGAAGGCAAAGGAGGAGATGCAAATATGAAGTCAAAGCCTGGAGGCAGTGATAGAGCAGGATTGCAAAGCAGTGCTAGAATTGAATATCCCGGAGGATGTCGAAGCTTCAGAAAAATTAAAGAAATTGGCTGCTGCAGTGTGCGCATCAAAGGAGGAATTCATTAGGGTTACTTTTGATTTCCAAATGAAGATATCATAGTTGCAGTTGAAGTTGCAACCAACGACTCCGCCAGAGGTTAGGGAGAAACATGGAGTAGCAATCAAGGAGAATATGTCCACATTTGATACCGCAATCACAGACTACGCAATGATGTTTGATCAATCAATGGAATTATGGAAAAATCTACAGGAGGACCTGAACTTGTAGAAATTGAACACCGATGTCTGAGAAACACAATAGAATTATGATGAAGTCTGAGCGACTGCGTGCACTTTGGAACCAATGCAATGCCTTGCAAAGTTACAAGAAGGAAAGCATTTGCAAGAATAGATGGAGGAATTACAAAGAAAGGATACCCTTCTAAAGACCAGATTTTAGTCATGGCTAGAGGAATCCTGTCAGCTTACTCTGTCACTTCAGGAAAAGCTAAAGGTGGTGCAACAGACACAGCGGAAAATGCGCCTTGCAATGGAAGGCCCGACAACAGAGAAGTTAATAGAAGAAGTGCAGCAGGCAGTGGCATAGAACGTTGTTGAAGTTATCGTATTACAAGTTGAGCTCAGTGGTCTCTACAGCAAAATCAAGGCACCAACTGAGTGGCTCGAGGTCGAGTCACAATCTTTGTGTTGGGGGCCTATTGGGATAGGGTCCCTAGGGTTGATTTTAGGGTTAGTTAACCCAAATTTTGTATAAGTTTTTTTAAAATATGTAAAGTCTCCGCGAAATGTGGATGCAGAGCGCGCAGGTAGATAGGAGTCAAACGGGTCTTAGCCCCTTGTTTGGGTAAGTAAATAGGTCGGTTTGAGACTCACCCATGGTCCGTGGACCATGGTATTGTATTGAAGAAAGCTATATATATTTGATTCATAGTGAGTCTACGAGTTAATGAGGGGGAAAGTAAGTCAAGATAGAGACTATTTTTGGCAAGTGCTAAGGTAGGAAGACTTTGCTTCCTGTACTTAGGTGAAAGGGGAAGGCTCTTGCAGCTTAGTACGCAGGAGGCCTTGGTAAGTCAGTAGTTGAGTGCGCAGACCCCTACAGCTGAGTGTGCAGGGTGAAGGATTTCGTAATCTGAACGTTGAAGATAAAAAAACACTGATTTTGAAGAATTATCTTTCAATCTGAACATTATTGTGATTTTGTTTATGTTATGATCTGTCGCTTTATAATATGTTTGCTATGGAATAATGACTAAATGTTGCGCGAAACTACTGACGTTATCCTAGTTATGCATGATTTAAGTAATTATCTATTTTCGCGAAGATAAGGGTTATTTATGTTATGATTTCTGATGAATTATATAGATCTACGTGAAGATAGATCTAGGGTAATTTATTAATGCGCGAAAGTTGATAATTTTTCTGTTTAGAGTCTGCAAAGACTAATCGCAAACCTTTGCAAAGGTCTGGAACCCATTTTCTTGGAATTGCAGCATCAGGATATAGAAGACTACCGAACTGCGTGAGGGCAGATCTGAGCTATAAGAGCTTACGAACCGCTTATCACATGTCCGTGAATGCAGAAACCTGGTTCTAGCATCCCCAAATACTACTTCGGGTGAGTTTGCAACCTACATTATGCAGGTTGTTACCGAAAGGACCAGCAGTTAGGGTTTTGTTGGTTGGCACGAACAACTCTGAACCTGGGTCAGGCCCCCTTATGCCAACATTATGTTGGTTATGAATATGTATTATGAGAGTGATGACGTATGGCTCTCCTCATGTTTTATTTGTAAATGAATGAACAATGTGTCTATGACCTAATAGATGATAATGTAGCTGATGATATAAGGGAACGATGCTTCTTAGCAATTCTCAAATAAGTATGAGACCCTTATGCTTAAATCTGTTCTTTACACTTGTAGATTACATATTTGTGATATGTTTGACAAAATGCCTGTCATGGCTAGTAGGGGTCCAGTCAATCCCTTATTCAAGTAATTGCATTTGTATCATCATTCCCTTATTATCTTTCTGTTTTGAAGGTGTCATTTATTTTTGGGCAGTGACCTAGGCTCTGGGCCTAAAAAAGTGGCTCAAATCTCAGGGACACTGGTATAATACTAAGCAGAAAAGTATTTGGGCACTAGCTTACCATGTTGTGGGAGCATTCAAAGCCTTTTGGATGCATGCATCCCATATCATGGGAGCATCCAGGGGTTAATTGGTCTAAAAGCTCAGTGGGACCTAAGGGCTGGTTACCTAAGACTTTGGGATGGTTCCTAGGAGTCTTGTTGTTGATGTGGAAGGTATGTATGGTGTGCTTCCATCGATTCCACTTACTTAAGATGACTTAGGAGGTTGAATCATATCATAGTAGCCTCCCGTCACATGTTTACTCCATTTGGTCGATTACTTGGGTAGATGTGGGAGGAGGGTGTTACATACAAATCGATCAATTGGTCCAAGGGTGTCCTTAGGAGCTACATTGAAGAAGAATAGCCGTCATTCATCACCGTGCTACAAAATTTCATAACCTATGAAGGAAGGTATGTGGTCGTATTCCTCTACCACATCAAACTCCTTCATTTTGTAGATGGGTGAGAGGTTAGCTTCCCTTTCTTCCTTCATCAAAGTTTGCATAAGGTTGTTAGAAGCATCCAGTTGACCTCCAAGAAGGATAAGACCAAATTTTGGCATTATAGTCTCATTAAAATGCTTATTTTCCTTGATTTGGGATGATGGAAAGAAACATGGGCAAATTTCCTATCTAAAAATTTTCCTGGGGAGGAAAACCAAGTAAAAGGAAGGAAACGAATAATCAGTCTGCACTCTAATAAATCACACAATGAAACTGAAGTTATTATTGATTCACCTTCTAAGCAGGATAAAGCATTTATGAAAACACCGGGATCATTGGAAGTTAAAGGAAGTACAACATACCCTCCAAAAAAACCTGAATTGACAAACCCTATCCCTCCTGTGAAGAAACAACCCCTAACATCAAAGGGGAAGAAATGGAAGGAAATCTATAAACATAATTTAGAGCCTCTGGAAAAGGATGCTATGTCTGAGAAACCCTATCAAAGTGATCAGAATAAACCATGGGTGGAGATTGTAGAACCAGTCGCCTCGGTAGTCGAGGCACGACCAAAAGAAAAATCCAAATTTTTTCTTAATAAGGGATGAAGGAGGTTATTCCAGGAGAAAAAAGAAGTGGTGTTGATATCAACCCCACATCCACCTCCACAATTAGAAGCACTTCCAAACACATCAGATATTTCAAACACACAACAAGGTCGACGGTACACCCGAAGCATGACTTGTCATTGATGCCCTCCTTAGGATGCTCAAACCCTTGAGCCGGTGACTATTTTATCCTCTCCAGAGATAAAGATAAAGAGTCCCTCTCAGACACTTGTGGGAACAAAGAAGCTAAAAAAAACCTTACCTGAGGAGGAGGGACCATTTGAAAGATTTGATGATCTTCAAAGTGACTTGCCACATAATGATTTATCTGAACAGGAGCCAGCAATTAGAAAACGAGTGGCTAAGACAATGGTCATCTAGACCCATGAAAAATTAACCCATAAGGGAAGTAGTTCACAGAAACATAGCCTATCTCCTAAGGATATCTCTGCTCCTATTCAAAAGGACTAACGGTATCAAGTTGGTAAACTGCAAAATAAGAATCTAAAGCTTAAAGAGAAGTATCATAACTATAAAACCATGTATCATCATGTTAGAAAAGAGAATGAAATTTATAGGACTCAGAACTTGGCTCTTATGTCAAAGAATGATAAATTGGATTTGAAGAATAAACAACTCCATAGCTGAAAGGTGAGATAGCTTAAGCCTACTAAGGGATACAATGCCCATGAACAGGTTTGGAGGTTTCAACAATAGAAAACAAGGAAAACTCGTGACCTAGAGATTTTAGTTAGCGCGGCGAGAATTTGAAAAAGAAGGACGACCCCAATTTTGATGTCTGAATAGTTTTGGAAGAAGACAGTTTCATGAGGACATTCATCCTCTCTGGCATGGGGGGATGTTGGGCCCTACTTTTGACACTTTTTGGATACCTTATCTTGCTACCTCTCATAATATCTTACTCCATTCTGACCCTTTTTGACACCTCAAAAGCCATCGTACCCTTGTCAAACTGTTCAAGTTCATGAATGGAGGTAAAATTCACAATTAGGCCTATTTTCATATGTCTTTGGTTATTCCAAATAGATGTTAAGCGAATTAATATTATTTTGACTAAATTTGACAAAAATATTGATAGGATTATTAAATATGGCGATGGAGACTTGATAGCATTGAGAGGTCATTAGTGGTTCAACATCTAAGTTTGTAATGCACTAGGCATCTATTCAGTGCCTTGTTCTATACTTCATTCACTACCATGTTCCAGAATTTGGCAATAGCCACTTGATGATAATTCCAAGGCAACTTCTCATGTTATTTGATAGTAGTGACAATGCCTCCCTCCTAAAGACAGTACCACGATCATATTCCTATAGATATGATAGACAATATAATGATCTTCGAGGATTTGGCTTACCTTAATTAAGTTCATATCGTACTTGTATTATCTTTATTGTTTATTCAGTTAAATATATATTTAGGCCATGATCTCTTTAAGAAGATCAACCAACAATGTTATAAAGTTAGCGAGCAAAAGAAAGGAAGAACCGTGATTGTGGACATTGTGTAACTTTGCTTTTAATTCAGTTTGGAATGGTTGTACTTATGCATTACCGAAGACCATTAATATAGCAATATTGACCTCTATTCTTATAGATGTATATGTTTTTAATTTGTAAGTTTATTGCAGCAATTCAACTTGTTTAAGGTCATGGAAAGTGTTACACTGAAATTTTTCACCATGGCTATCTGCAGTTAATATGGCTCCATCAATAGCCATATTGTCCTCCTTGTCAAGCCTCAAACCTTTGCTCTTCATGTCAAACTTCAAAAAGAGAGAAAGTCACTTTAAAACATGTTTATCTCTGGGTACGCAGGTTCTCTCTACCTTGCCCGTGTGTACGCACTCCAAACACACTGTACCTGCGTACTTGTACGCTCTGTAAGATAAAGGTTGGGTGCGTACCCCCGTAAAGGTCAAAAGGCGCGAGTTTCATCTCTAAAAAGTTACTTGTGGTCACTTCTAGAGCCTTCTAGAAGAGTGTTTGACGTGTATTGAGCGCCTCCAGATGGTTCATGCACCCTTATGATAGAGGAACTTATCCCATCAAGAGAGGAGCTACCCCATCCAAAAGAGGGAGTATCCCATTGATGTTGGAACTGAATAACTTCCTCTAGAACATATAAATACAGGCATTGGGCCAGAGGAGGGGAGGTTGAAAGCTGAACATTCCAAAGGGTAGATGCTGTTGGAATTAGGACTTCCTTGTAGAAGCTTGTGAGGAGGGATTCCCATCATTTCTTGTTTCATTTGGAAGTGGGTGAGCTTATCAAAGTAAAGGAAAACTCTTGCTGGACCTGGGAGGAACTTGCACAACACCAAGGCTCAGGTTGTAATGGTTTCTTTTGTTTCCTATTAATACAAATAAGTCCATTCTTCTCAACAATTTGTTATTAATGAGTTGTTTCATATACTCCTTAGTCTGTATGTTGAATATGTTTTATTTTATGAGATATTCAGGTGCTATGTAATCATTTGATTTTTAGTGAATACAGGTTTCGAAGTGAAGGAGGAGCTCATCCGGATCGATGAGGCTGGACTACTACAACAGCGTTGGACTACAGGTAGGATCTAAAACACTTGATTTCTTGTATGGTAAATGCATGTTTAGAGAAGGATTGCTCTTAATTGTCTTGTTTGTCACTAGAAAGTCTTAGGCTTCTAGGGAGGTTGGTTTTGTCCGCAAGATTAACTCTTTCCGCATGACAGTAGCCACTAATGAGGCAACAACTTGGAAAAATCATGGCGCATAGAATATGGCCACCAGAATGGGCGAATTTGTTGCCTCTTTAGTTTCTCCAGTGACCCTTAAAAAGTAACAGATTAATTTTAAATGGTTGGTTATTAAAAAATAAAAAAATTAAAGAAAAAAATTGAATGGATCGGTGGCCTGATGGTCAAACCCAGTCATCCAAGCCCCAACTGCACACTGCATATATATAATTTAAAAAAACAACAAATAGGGTTGGCGGGTTGTCAAACGCTGCCAACCTTCAAACACCATCAACATATATGCAGTCATTAAATAAACCAAGACCGGTGGGAATCAAACCCATAGTCGACGGGTCTACTAGCCCTGCCCAACGTGGCGGTCTTACCACATTTCAATACACCACATAATTATAAGAAGAGCTTCCACGAAAATCACATAAAGAAAGACTTTTGTCGACGCGTTTCGAACCAACTAGTGTGGTTCATCGTCAGGACAAGTTGAAGAAACAGATCCAGAAACGCGTCGACAAAAGTCTTTCTTTATGTGATTTTCGCCGAAGCTCTTCTTATAACTTTGATGGATCACAGAAGCCTCAATTCTACACCACATAATAACAACATAAAACCCAAATCATTGTAGTCACATGCTGAATAGTCATAACACTTCGCCCAAACCATTACCACTTTAACCATTTCATAACGACTTGCCAACGCATAAAATGAATGCCAACAAAACTTATTGCACCAACAAAATTTCCTTTGGGGGATTCAACCCTTAGTCCTCCACCTGCCCAATGGCTTTCCAGTCGTGGGCCAACCAACGACCCAAGTGGCCAATCATTTTTATGTTCGCATCAAAAACAATATTTAAACCCCAACATTTATCATTTGTGGACAAAGGAGATGTTAGGATATTCCGACACATAGGAAATAGTTAAGTATAACTTGGTCTAGTGTATAGTTAGGTAAAGTGTGTTTCTTTACTATATACTTTTTGTAACTTACAATCCGATGGTCAATATATGTTCTAGACATGAAGTGATCTGACGGTTCATTCTCTCTTTAGTATTACCGACACTTGATCCGTGGCTTAACACCCGATTGGTCCATGATCTCTATTTAAAGAGCATGGAGGGTCATTTGTAAGGTGACCATTCATGGGAGAAGCTTATGTAAATTTTCTTTCTTTTACATTAATAAATTTCCTGAAGTGGTCATGTTGGCTTAGGCCATGCACTGTTTCCCTCTTTGAGGGTTTTAACCACATCAAGAATATTGGTGTACTGATCTGTGATATATTTGTGAGTGGTGTCCCTTGGTGTCATATTTAAGAAGCTTACCTTGTAAATTCCTACATGGTATCAGAGCTATTTGAAGGCCACATTCATTGGTGATCCAAATCTGAAGTGGTACAACTGCATCTGACTATCGTTTCCTAGATCTATTGTTTTTTACATCTTTCAGGCCAAGAGGACTTCTCTATTGTGTTAAGAGCATCTATTCCAGTGAGGAACCACTTTCGTTTCACACGAAAAGATTTCTGGTAGCCCTAGCTACGTTATTGTTAAGATCTGGAGGTATAAAGTCTTTATTTGCAATTTTAGTTGTTTATCTCTCTGTTTTTATTACCGAATCTATACCTTTCATTTTTGTGTATGCTCTTTGCCTCGCGATGATCTGGGAAAATCAGAAGTAGAAAGAAATGATTTTTCTCGTGCGTATGCTCTTTTCCACCGCGCCTTAGTGTGAAATCAGAAAATAAGAAACATTGAGAAAAAAAGTTTAATTTCTGGTGAAATCTAACTTTAAGCCATAAGGTTTGTTTTTTTTCATGTTCATTTTGGGTTGTGTGGTTTTCTTTGTTTTGTAGGCAAAAGGGGGGTTTTCAAGTAAGCACACACCCCAAAGCTTCAGTGAGTAACAAAAGAAAAAAAAAAAAAAACCTTCCTCTTTTCCAAAAATTACTAACTTTTTAGACTAGCTCACTTGGTCCAAAATTACTTTATGAGAATAGAGATATTGAGTTGAAGTCTTTCTTTTTATTGAGTTATTTTTTCAAAAGGCACATGTAACTTATGTTTTAAAGTTACTTTATGTAAAATTGTTCTCACCCATTATAAAAAGTGAGTCACTTGTAATTCTAAAGTCACTTTACTTTTATTTAAGTTACAATTTAGTGGGTAGCTCATAAAGTATCATTGTAAAAGTGACTTTCACTTATTTATAAAAGTGGGTCACATAAAGTAATCTTTTTTTAAAAGTGAGCTAATTAGATTGAGTTTGGAGGGGGGGTGAGGGGGTTTTAATTATACCATTATCATTCATGTACTTTGTCATGCGGAAAGAGTTATATTTGCGGACAAATCTAACCTCCCTAGGAGTCTAAGACTCTCTAGTGACAAACAAACCAAACAAGAGCAATCCTTCTCTAAACACACATTATTCTATGAGAATTCAAATGTTTTTCGATCTTACCTTAGGTCCAACGCTTGTTGTAGCAGTCCAGCCTTGCTGATCCAGATGAGCTCCTCCTTCACTTTGAAACCTGCATACACTAACAATCAAACGATTACATAACACCTGAATATTCCATAAAACAACATATTCAACATACAAACCAAGGAGTATATGAAACAACTCATTAATAACAAATTGTTGAGAAGAATGGACTTATTTGTATTAATAGGAAACAAAAGAAACCATTACAACCTGAGCCTTGGTGTTGTGTAAGTTCCTCCCAGGTCCAGCAAGAGTTTTCCTTTACTTTGATAAGCTCACCCACTTCCAAATGAAACAAGAAAGGATGGGAATCTCTCCTCACAAGCTTCTACAAGGAAGTCCTAATTCCAGCATCATCTACCCTTTGGAATATTCAGCTTTCAACCTCCCTCCTTCTGGCCCAATGCCTGTATTTATAGTGTTCTAGAGGAAGTTAATCAGGTCCACCATCAATGGGATAAGCCCCTCTTTGGATGGGGTAGCTCCCCTCTTGATGGGATAAGTTCCTCTTTCATAGGGATACATGAACCATCTGGAGGCGATCAATACACGTCAAACAAGCTTCTAGAATGCTCTAGAAATGACCACAAGTAACTTTTTTAAGATGAAACTCGTGCCTTTTGATTTACAGGAGTACGCACCCATCCCTTGACTTACAGAGTGTACAAGTACGCAGGTACAATGAGCTTGGGATGCGTACACGCAGGCAAGGTAGAGAGAACCTGCGTACCCAGAGATAAACATGTTTTTTAATGAATTTCTCTCTTCCTTGAAGTTTGGCATGGAGAGCAGAGGTATAAGGCTTGACAAGGAGGATAGTATGATTTTTGATGGAGCCATACTAACTGCAGATAGTCATGGTGACAAATTTTAGTGTAACAGATTGCCCCCTAAAGTGCGAAGCGTGTAATAAATAAGGGTTTTATATCATCTAGGAAGGGTGAAGTACTTTATCATTTCAAGGATTATCTCGTGGAGAGCCTGGTCAAAACCTGCAATTTTCAACACAAGATACATGTATAAGATTATATCATCGCTGAGGTAGGCATTCCCATACTCAGATCAAAAACTTTAACTAACAGACTAACTACTACTCTGATACAGGAATGATTTCATAGTACATCATAATCATAGACTCATGTAGACACAGTATGGACGCAGCCACCTTCTTATAATTGGTCTACAATATAATGAATACAAAACTCCTCCCATCCTGGATGGTGGAAAATAGATCTAGGGTCTTCATCTCTAGTTCCTGAATTGGTACGATTCTAGCCATGCGAATAAATGAGTCGATGTCGAACATGGTAGAAACCACTTGATTGCCAGTCAATGATGTAAACTGTTAACAAGCATGAGAGAGACCACCAGTGATGTCAATGGTTCTCAAAGTACCCAGCACAATCCAAGAGATGTGAATGAAAGAGTCGATGTCGAACATTTCATGGAATCCTTCGATCGCAAGTTAATGATGAAAACTGACGTTGAAGGTACTGACGTTGATGCAGACTTCAAGGTACTGACGATTTCTAAGTCAACTCCCTAGATAATGTGCTGATGTCGATAGAAAGCGACCTGTCGCAGGCAAGCCCACAACACGAAAATCATAGTTCAAGTTGGAGAAATGTTGCTGTAAGGACTGACTCAAGGATGATAAAATGGCTGATAGGTATTTTGTAGTTGAATGTTTTGTTTAAAGACCTCTTGAACACATAACGACACAATAGATGGCTTGGTGAAAAATGACTCAAAGTTAATCCCTGGAACCCGGCTGAAGAATGTCAATGAGGTTTGATCAATTGTGAGGCAAAGGATTTCCCAACCCAGGTGACTAAAAAGTGTCGTGTTCAAGAGTGGTAGTAAGGTTTTTCTGAGACAAAAGGATATCAAATAGGTTAATTCTTCTCTCTTTTCCCCCACCATTGCTGGCAAGTACCTCTTTATTTTTTACAAGCTTGAGGAGGATAACATATGCTTGATTATAAGCTCATCCTTCGGATGAGTCCAAATTAGTTTTTGATTCGAACCGTAAGAAGGAGTGGTCCGTTCCTGTTTGTAATAGAACAGGTCCTTTACTGTGAAATTTTAACGAGTCCAGTATAGGAGAAACTTGGCGTTTTTCATTTTTAGAGAGTCTGAAAAACTTAAGGAGACTCCAGATTGGACTTTTTCGTAAATTTGCGTCTCCTAAGCCCGAAAAAGTATAAAATAATACCTAGGAGAACCGCTTGATCTTGCGACCAAGGAGTACTTCATGATTAGTGTCTTTGACCTAAAAAGTAAAAGCGATCAAGGACACGTCGTTTTATTTCCAGTATCAAATTTGAAACGACAAAAACCCGACAATCTTTTCCTGTTTTTATGGTCAGAAAAGGGCTATAAGGGGACCGTCTTTTAATTCCGTTTTAACGAGTTTAAAAGAGAAACTTGGCAATATTTTCATGTTTTAGGATTAAGAAAACGGCTTAAAAGGTGACTCTGAGGTTTCACTTTTTCGTAAGTTTTAACGAGTTCGAAAAATGATAAAAATGTACTCATATGGCCAACTTTCTATTTAATTTACGAGTAGGAAAAGATGGAAAGAACTCGGCATTTTCATTTGTTTTACGGGAATGAAAGATAGCAAAATAATCTCGGGATTTTCATGAGTTTAACGAGTCTTGAAAATAACTAAAATTGACTCGAGATAGGTTTCATTTTTACAAAAGCTTGAAACAGAGAAAAACTATGCTTCGAAGTAGTTTTATTTTTACACAAGCTTGAAACAGAGAGAAAACTGTGCTTGATGCCCCCTAAGCATAACTGCTAGAGCGCATGCCCCCCCAGCTTCATTTCATTCAACGAGTTGGATGAAATGAAGGTTCAGTTACGAGATCATTTGAAAGACTTGACCTAAAACTGGTAAGAAAACTATGAAATAACCTGAAATAACTAACCTAAATATACAATTTATCATCTATGAGGTCTAGTCAAACTCTCGACTCAATTAGAGGAGGATTTGTTTCATTTTTTAACGAGCTCGAGACAGGAAAAGAACTATGCTCGGCTTCGCTTTCATGTTTACGCAAGCTTGAAACAAAAAACTATGCTTGTTATAAGTTTGCATGCCCCCAACATAATGACGCAAATCGAGGTACATGCCGCCCAAGCTTCATTTCATTCAACCAGTTGGATGAAATGAAGGTTTACTTTCGAAATCTTGGAAAGACTCATGAGAGTTGTTTCATTTTTTAGTGAGGTTGACACAAGAAAAGAACTATCCTCAAAACCCTTGTTTCATTTTTTAAACGAGCTTGACACAAGATAAGGAACTATGCTCACGACTACTCTCTACTATCTTCCTAACAAAAACTTTACTCTAAAAACCTTGATTCATTGTTTGACGAGCTTGACACAAGACAAGGAACTATGCTCTAAAATCCTTGATTCATTTTTTAATGAGCTTGACACAATATAAGGAACTATGCTCATGACTACTCCCTACAATCTACCTACCTAACCTACCCTTGTTTCATTTTTTAACGAGCTTGACACAAGACTAGGCTCTCCACGAGATAATCCTTGAAATGATAAAGTACTTCACCCTTCCTAGATTATATAAAACCCTTATCTATTACAGGCTTCGCACTTTAGGGGGCAATCTGTTACATTTAAATTTGTCACCATGACTATCCACAGTTAGTATGGCTCCATCAACAGTCATACTATCCTCCTTGTCAAGCCTTATACCTCTGCTCTCCATGCCAAACTTCAAGAAAGAGGGAAAGTCATTAAAAAACATGTTTATCTCTGGGTACGCAGGTTCTCTCTACCTTGCCTGCGTGTATGCATCCCAAGCTCATTGTACCTGTGTACTTGTACACTCTGTAAGTCAAGGGATGGGTGCGTACTCGTGTAAAGGTCAAAAGGCACGAGTTTCATCTTAAAAAAGTTACTTGTGGTCATTTCTAGAGCATTCTAGAAGATTGTTTGACGTGTATTGAGCGCCTCCAGATGGTTCATGCATCCCTATGAAAGAGGAACTTATCCCATCAAGAGAGGAGCTACCCCATCCAAAACGGGGAGTATCCCATTGATTTTGGACCTGATTAACTTCCTCTATAACACTATAAATACAGGTATTGGGCCAGAGGAGGAGAGGTTGAAAGCTGAACATTCCAAAGGGTAGATGCTGCTGGAATTAGGACTTCCTTGTAGAAGCTTGTGACGAGAGATTACCATGATTTCTTGTTTCATTTGGAAGTGGGTGAGCTTGTCAAAGTAGAGGAAAACTCTCGCTGGACCCTGGGAGGAACTTGCACAACACCAAGGCTCAGGTTGTAATGGTTTCTTTTGTTTCCTATTAATACAAATAAGTCCATTCTTCTCAATGATTTGTTATTAATGAATTGTTTCATATACTCCTTGGTTTATATGTTGAATATGTCTTGTTTTATGAGATATTCAGGTGTTATGTAATCGTTTGGTTGTTAGTGTGTGCAGGTTTCGAAGTGAAGGAGGAGCTCATCTGGATCGACGAGGCTAGACTACTACAACAGCGTTGGACTACAGGTAGGATCTAAAACACTTGGTTTCTCGTATGATAATGCATGTTTAGAGAAG
>APFE030160285.1:0-10192 GCA_000404065.3 Pinus taeda
TCTCAATAAATGAAAAATCAAATTTAATAAAATTAAATCGGTTAAACCAATTGAGAAAGAGCCAGCTCATACCTGGATGGAGCTGGAGTTTAGGATCGCCATACTATTTTGAAGAGCTTTAGGGTTTTAACATAACTCTGAACATTAACAGAGGAACAAAGAATTTTGTTAAAATAAGAGAAATTAAATTAATCCACCAAAATCTTAATCTAAACAATTCGCGAGAGAGTCAGCGGATACCTCGCCATCGCCATGGCCTTTTTGTGGAAGACCTTCAGTGTTTGAATAGCGAGAGAGTCAGCGCATACCTCGCCATCGCCATGGCCTTTTTGTGGAAGACCTTCAGTGTTTGAATAGAACTCTGTCATAGCTTTTTTGAAGAGCTTGAGGGTTTGAAGAGATTCTGAACAACAATAGAAGAACAAAGAATTAAAAAAGAAAAGGAATTATAACAAAATGTTTTGGATATTGTAAATAAGAAAGAGAGTTTAGATTGGCCATGGCTTTTTTAAAGAGTTGTTTGAACAGAACTCTGAACAACAATAAAATAAAAGAAGAAAGAATTAAAGTAAAGAAAAGAAAATGTTAATGATTATGATATTGTTTATGAGTCAACTTGTAAATAAGAAATAGAAATTAGATTTCCTAAACCATTGAAGCTGATAATTATTAATGGGAAAAGCATGTGGTGCCAGAGTTTAGATTGGCCATGGCTTTTTTTTGAAGAGCTTCAGGGTTTGAACAAAACTCTGAAAAACAATAAAAGAAGAAAGAAAAAAATGAATTATAACAAAATGTGGAGGATTATGATATTGTTTATGAGCCCGCCTGTAAATACGAAATAAAAATTAGATTTCTTAAACCATAATGGGAGGAGAGTTAGGGAATTGAACATCTAGTTTGCCTAGGTGCCCATGTTCGTAGGCGATTACAATTTTAATTCTGATAAATTAAATTGACAGTGGCATTGAGAAGGTATCTATCCAATAAACAGGGGACAATTTTAATTCGACAATTTTAATTCTGATAAATTAAATTGACAGTGGCATTGAGAAGGTATCTATCCAATAAACAGGGGCCATGATGCTGGCAACAAATCATCTAGCCATGATGCCATCAAGAAATCATCTATCCAATAAACAGGGGCCATGATGCTGGCAAGAAATCATCCAGCCATGATGCCAGCAAGAAATCATCTATCCAATAAACAGGGGCCATGATGCTGGCAAGAAATTATCTAGCCATGATGCCAGCAAGAAATCATCTATCCAATAAACAGGAGCCATGATGCTGGCAAATTCAATTAATCCATGAAAATCTTAATCTAATTTTACATTCGGAAAATCTTAACTCAATCTAGGAAAAATCAAATTTAATAAAATCTCATTCGAGAAACAGAACGCCAACGCATACCTCGAGCTGGAGTTTAGAATCGCCATGGTTTTTTTTTGGAAGATCTTCAGGGTTTTAACAAGACTCTGAACGGTAACAAAGGAACAAAGAATTTTGTTAAAAAGAAGGGAATTATAGAAACCTATAAAATTTTATCTACCTAATTATAGAAATATAATTTTACATTGAGGATGTTATCCGTAACATAAAATTTGTTAAACCATTGGAGAAAGGGAGCACCAACAGATACCTCGAGCCCGAGTTTAGAATTTTGAAGAGATTTAGGGTTTTAACAAAACTCTGAACAATAATAGAGGAACAAAGAATTTTGTTAAAATGAAGAATTATTTGATCAGAAACTTACACTCTATGTTGGGCAACAGGTTTTTATCTCTTTTGATCTATTTTCATATTTTTATAGATTTCGAAATATTCCTAAAATTTATACCCATATTTCCTGGTCAGAGACAGATGTCGAAATATTCTCAAAATCTATACTCATGTTTCATATTCCCAAAATCTACACCCATATCTAATCAACAGCCAATATGTGGAACCTCCTTGTCAAATCATCCGCCAATATGTGCAACCTCCTGTCAAGTCATCGGCCAATATGTGCAACCTCCCAACTTCTTTGTCAGTTTTCGAAATATTTCCAAAATTTACACCCATATCGCCTAATCAAATTTAGAAATATTCTTACAATTTATACCCATATAGCCTAATCAGACTTCAAAATATTCCCAAAATCTACACATATCTAGCAATATACCTGATAAAAATTGTTAAAATAAAGAATTATAACACTATGTATAGTCTCATAAAAAAGAATAGCATCAGAGGTTGCTTTTCATAGAAACGCACATTCTCAGAGATTAGAGGAAATGTGCCTGAGCCCTAAGCCAAAAACTTGGGAAGAACAACTTGAATGCAGAAAAATATTGTTCAGAGTCATGCTGCCCTGTAAATAAGAAATAGAAATTATATTACTTAGGCAATTGTTGTTCTCAATTTGCCCATTCCTCCAAGAAGAGCTGAAGAATGGCTAATTATACCAAAAATCGTGGTGCAGATTATATACCTGAAACCAAAAGCCCTTCAGCAGCTGGCTATTGAGCGGTGTTGTCCCTGAAATGGGATGATGATCCAAATCCTGTTGCCTCCGGTCATGCCTCTTCCTCCTCTATCACATACATGCCTCTTCCTCCTCTATCACATACACCCACATGACTCAGACACACACCAGACTCAAATTCAGACTACACACAGACACAGACATGACTCAGACTTAGACTCGGACTCAGACTCAGACTCAAACTCAAACTCCCAATCCCCACAGACAGAGCAGGCGATGGACAGAGGAGGAAGAAAATGATGGATTTGAGAGGTTTGATGTATATATACACACTGAAATTTTGCAGCCTATGCTTCGCCTGTTACAGGTCAATAGAACGGCTACATAAACTCCATGCAAATGGTATCTTGCTTTTTTGAATTGGGTTTCCAATCATATTTTTGTTTTTCTGTTATTATTTTTTTTCATGGTTTTTTGAATTGATTTTCTAATCAAATTTATGCTTTTCTTGCTTTTTTGAATTGGTTTCCAATTATATTTTTGCTTTTCTGTTATTATTTTTTTCTTGGTTTTTTGAATTGGTTTTCCAATCAAATTTTTGCTTTTCTTGCTTTTTTGAATTGGGGTTACAATCATATTTTTGCTTTTCTGCAATTTTTTATTTTTTATTTTTTGGGTTTCAATTTAAATAATTTCGGTTTTATTTTATTTATTTATGGTTTGGAAATTTAGGTTTTTTATAGCTTTACAAAATAGTTTGTTTAATTTTTTTTAGAATAATTAATAAAATACGAAAATTTCTACTAGTTTCATGTATAAATTTATTATATATCTATTTGTTTTCTTCAATGAAAAATGATATATATATATATATAAAACTAGCATGACAAAAATGATTGCAATGATTTATTGAACTTTACAAATATTGTTTTTTTCGTAATAAGTTATTTAAGAATTATTTTAATGATAATTGGTTTTCTACATTAAATTTTATCCTAACTTGAGCCTAAGCTTACATAGATTTGTTCTCTACTCACTAACTAAAGTCTTTGTGAAATCCAACTTTTGCCACAATTCTATTTCATAAGTTAAAATTATCATTATAAATTACCATGTGGTGCTTCATTTCTCGAGTTCTAGGAAAAAAACAAAATTAGAAGTTTTATGTTTTTGTTTTGTTATAAATGAGATTCTTTGATCTTGTTTAGAAAAATACATGTTGCTTCTCTAAACGGAATGCTTTTTCCTATTAAGTATTTGATGTCTTTAATATTGGTCATGACAACATGGAAGACATTAAAATATAGTCTAAAGTTACTAGAAATTACGAATATTATTTTTGAATCTTCAAGAAAAAATATATATTATCTCAATATCTTTAAAAACAATCAAAACATAGAACAAAAAAATGCAAAACAAGAAAAATTAGAAAATATTAGAAGATTAGAACAACTAAGAACATGAGCACACACACAAATTTTTTTGTACTCGTTTTTCAAATATTAGAGATTGAAATGAAAATGTGAGTATGTCAAGATAAGTACATCAAGATATTACGAGTTTAAATGATGATCATGGAGATCATCATCCATTTAATACCCCACATTATGTTGGCATTGAGTTTGAGTTTGAGGATACTAGGTACTGCAACAACTAATGAACCTCGGCACCGCTACTCAACTTGTGAAAGACCTTCCAAGGGTCCAACCCTATAACAACATTCAATGAAGTCATGATTTACCACTATTGCATTCACATAAGTATCTTTAGGATATACTTTTTGTTCCTATAGAAGCCTTCTTATGTATCTATCTTTATTTTGATAGATAAGGAAAATTTTCCAATGGAACTAGATTATATATTTTTATCTTCATGGAGGTTAAACTGTCATGCTTTCCTAGCTTGATATAGTTGTATGTGCTCTAATGTTTCTCACATGCCAATGAAATTAGTATCCATCTTAAAATATAGGACTTAGTAGCCTTAAAAAGATGAAGGAATGTGTTCCAACAACTTTGTATTTTCTTTCTTTATTATGAAAATCTATATCCATCTTAAAACATAAGACTTAATCCAACATTAAATTAGATAATAAAAAAATTAAAACTAATTAAACATAAAAACAAGTCGTGTTTAATGAGCTAATACACATTCAATGATGGAGTTTTAATCTCATAAATAGGCCAATTGATTGGATAAATAAGTGCACACAGTAAGCAGGCATAGGTGGGCTAAATTAAGGAGGCAGAGAAAATATGTGCGGGTTGAATAAATCACTAGGTTAATATACTTGATGAAGCTGAAATATAGATGCATTAAACTAATAAAGCTATGGGTTAACCATGACCAATATATCAAGGCTAAACAAAACTAATGTGAGAGCTAGAGGCAACCATACTTGATTTACGCCGAAATTCTTCTTAATAAGTGAAAGTGAGTTAGATTCATACGAGGTAGGTTAAATTCATAAATAGGTGGGTTATAGTGATTAATGAAAAACTATATGCAATAAACATGGCAAATGAAGTTTAACTTGTTAAACTAAAGTCAAAGCCATTTAGACACAAGTGGGTTGAAGCAAGTGATGAGAATCTAAATTTGATAATCATGGTCTTTACATTAGAGTTAAAGGGAGCGATCCATATCATTGGTATATATACTTAGAGTGGGAGTTTGGAGTAGCCTTTGATGCCTCCACTTGATTATTCATAGGATCTGGGGATTTAGACCTTAATTTGAAGCTTGGCCTCTAAATCCAACATTATAATTGTTTTGAAAAATTTACAACTTCTGACTACGATGCATATTATGTAGGGATCTTCGTTGATCATATAGGTTATTTTCATTACATATTAGAGTTCATGTGACATAAATTGACAAAGTAATCATCCCGGTAGTTCAAAAGTGAAGACAATGCTCTAAGGTTAACTTCCAATTACAATTTTTGAACCTAAGATTTTACTCACTATGGAAGATGAATTTTACATTGTTGAATGATTTCAATAAAACCCTATATTAAAATATAGATTTCATTTGGGAGGTAGGGATTTCTATGGGTATTTAAAAAAAATCTCAATTATTTCATAATAGACAAGCCAAAAGAAATTAGTATCCCCAACCTTGAGGAACCCTAACTCTAACCAAAAAAAAATAATTGATTTTGTTATCAAGAGGGAAACATTTCCATGATAGAAAGTTTTATAATGAATAATAATACCTAATTCCTATTATAATAAGATTACAAATGGTATTGAATAGAGAAGAATTATTCTCCACAAGATCCATTGCGCATAACCATTGATGATAGTTGTGTAGAAAAAATAGAGAGACATTTAGATCATCACCTTACAAACCACATTTGTGACTCTTATATGTATAAGCCCGATGATCTATCTTGAGCAATTGAGTATTTTGTTTTTAAACCAACACGAGATGTTCTACAAAATTGGCAACTTTGAAAGATCGACTACCTCTATTACACTAGATACAATTATTTCTTAAATGCCACAAGCAAGCCATTTACAACGTGTCTCTAAGACTTGAACCCATGCATATGGGGAAACAAATTATTCACCAAACCACTTAAGCTAAGATCCTTTGACTTGAATGGTTGAGTACTTAATTACAATATGTTCCCTAGTTTATAAATAGTTATATTCCTTCAAAAACAAGAGAATACAAGAGAAAATGAAACTTCTTAAATTAGTATCTCACTAGGGAGACCTGACAATATCTAAAAATTTACTCTCTGCAAGGAGGACAGGGTCATCTGAGTACTAGGTGATCCAAAAGTAAACATAGAAAAACATACACACTGTCCAAAACATCGTTGCAACACAAAGTATACAACATAGGGAGCATAACACATAGACATAATCAATATCTAGGGAAAGAAATTTGACTTAAAACCTGTAACATAGATGTGTTCCTCAGAGCCCTCATATGGTTTCCCTGTTGAGGGGCAGATACCAAGATGCTATTCGATTCTCTCCATTCTCTGGCCCAAGTCCCTCAAATGCTACTGTAGGTGCTCAAGGGAGTGGAGAATATTTGTTTGATGCTCATGTCTATCCAGGAGTGTGCAACCTAGAATAATTTTCATCTTCCAATTAAGATCCGTTGTTTGCATGTATTGGTTAAAACAACCTCTTTTGTGACTTATGTCTAGAACCCATGCGGTCCATTCGGTGAGAACCTCCATGTCAGAGAGGGGATGTCTTTGCAAAGAATCTTCTTATTTAGCACATGTGAGTTGATCTTGGATATGACTTGGAGTGAGTTCATGGTAACTTGATGCAAAGTCCTCCAACCGATGGTGCATGTGGTTGTTTCCCCTGTGGGCCCTCTCTTGGTAGAATAAAGCACCCCTTCGAACTCGTGCCCTCCGACGAGGCATGGGGAATGGGGGAGCAAAAAAAAAGAAGATAGAGAAAGAAAAAAGGACAGGGGAAGAGCCACGCCAGGTAAGGGCTATGCCTATTAAAACCATCATCGTAGGTACCTTCAAAGAGGAAACGATGAAATTTCCACACATGGTATGGGGGATAAAAACATAGCCAACCAAAGATGGTGTCCACCAAAAGACAACATCAAGGAAACATATAACAAGCATTTGCTAAAACCATAAGTGGAATTAGGAAAATCTAGATAGTGACATTGAAAGGTGGCACAACAACGATGGTGGATGATCCCAAGAAAAACATCGTAGTACGATGGCAGGACAGACAACCAGAGCTAATTATGGTAGAGGGAAGACAGATTAGGGGGGAAGGTCCGAGGGAGGAAGAATAAAAGGGGGCCAAAAGAATGTGTCTTTGAGTGGGCCTTGAAACCATCGACCTACACAAGTGTTTAAAGCACAATGGAAAACAAGTTGCAACGAGCAAGAAATCATTACTAACTCTAAGTTGACGCACTTGCTGATCTAGGTGGCTCCAGGGACTCACACAGGACAAAGAAGGCTTATGGAATCTCAAAAGTCAAAGTGATCAAAATGCTTTCGAATCGGGACCAGAGCGTAGATCTTGTCGTCCTCGTCATAACAGTGTGAACGATTCATCAATCCAAGCTTGTATGAGGGAGAACGATCCAGTCAAAGTTTTGATTAAAGTTGGGTTGTGGGCCAGGTTTAATGGTCCTACAAATTCACCGTCAACCAGCATGGGAACCTAGCTCCCGAAAACAAGCGAAATTGTGGCCTCTTTAAATCGCCCAATACCCCTTATATTGGGAAAGTTTGGAAAAATACATTATTATAATATGTATATATATATATGAGGTGGTGGGCCACAAATGAGGTGGCGGGCCACCACCCCCGCCACCCCAAACTATATTACAATAAAAATCAAATTTTTTATGGGGCCGACAGGCCATGACCCCTGTCGGCCCTCCCGCAACCACATAACATAATTTAAGTTTAAATGTGGCTCGGCGGCCATTACCTCACCAAGCCCTCCAACCAACTCCCGCATTAAATATAACACATTTGGGTTGTGGGCGGGCCACCTTCAGTGGACCCAACCCACGCCCCACCATACTAAAAACATGTGCCATGTATGAACCGAGGATCGTGGGGCTTGAACCCGCATGGCCGGGGTGGTCGGCTTGCCTCTCGGGCACCCTCATACACCACCATATTATACAACATCCATTTAAAATGTAACAGCTCCATATAATACCACCAACCCAAAAACGAATTAATACGCCAACCAAACTTTAACCTCCGCTATTTAATGCGCCCTCATACAATGCGCCCAAAAAAAATGCGTGTAATTTTGGAGGGATCAGGATTTGATCCCCCGACCTTCGCATGCCTAATATGTCGACTTAACCAATAAGCCAACAACGTATTCATTGATTTATTCGCCAAGGAACTTATATTGAAACTCATTTCCATAGTGCGCTCGGGGAAAAAATGCAGGATGTGGCACATTTTTCGAGACATGAATTTTTTTATTAATTTTTGCAAGTGGAACCATGATCCTGGAGAAACATAGGTGGAACCATGATTGAGCCAATTTCCAGCAGGGTGAAATTTTGTCAGTGTCCAAATTGGACAAATTTTATGTTGATCTTACACTTCCCAGTGACACGAACCTGATGGTGCAATCAGTTTCCTGATCTGAGCAGCAGATCTTCAGATGACCCAGAAGAGGGAATCTTTGAGGAATATAGGGGGAATCTAAAAGATTACTTAAGCCCCAGATTTCCACTTTCTCAGAATTCAGAAATTTGACAGTTGATTTTACCTTATTCGACGCCACAAATCTGATGGTGCATTTAGATTTTCCATTTTCTCATTTCATTTTTCGGCCACTTTTCAAATTGGAGTACAGGTGTCAAAATTCATGTGCGAACAACCATTTCTATGAGATTCGACACCAGGAGATTGATGGTATGGCCAGCTTCAGTAGTTTGACATCCTTTTCTTCAGATAGCCCCAGGATGTGAGGTATATGCAGTGTGTTCATGTACTTCTTTTTGCTATGCATTATGCTGCAACAATCCCTGTTTGATGTTTGATGTGGGATCTTGTTTTCTTACTGGTTTCATGATTCCTGCTTGATGTGATGCGGAATCATATGTGGGGTGTACTTGTTGTCATGATTCGTCTTGTTTTTGTTTGAGATCCCTTTGTTTATGTTGACGGGATACTCATGTGTCGCCATGTATGTTTGCATTGAGATCCCTTTTATGCCATGTTGGCGGGATGCTCATTATCATCATGCATGAGTTTAGGTCATCATGCATGAGTTTAGGTCATATTGATATGAGTCATTTTTGAATGAGAGTTCCTGCAGTGGAACATCTCTTGGAGCCCCTATTGCATGAGGGAATTTTCCTTGTATGATAGCGACGTCACCACCTATGTACATCATCACTATTGACAACACTTAATGCAGCGGCCTACACCATCTTGACACCGGGGCCTGGAGACGTAGTCCCTCCTAGATGAACTCCGTTATCAACGTCTTGTTATTTTATGTTGTTGATGATTGTCACGTTCCTTCTTCTTTACAGCATACATTTATGTTCAATTATGCTATTTTAAACGCAATTATAATCACATCACGAAAGTAAAAGATCTTGGTTAAATCCGAGAGTTGAGTCAACTCGGATCAAGTTTAGTATCAAAGTGGTCTTTGCGTGGATGTGAATTGCAAGCGTGACCAATGGAACGTGCAGAAAAATAGGATGAAAAAGCGATGTACGAGACCATGCTCAGAATTTCCAAAAGGGTGGAAATGATGTATGAAGCTCTACAAAAAGAGACAGAGGAAAAGGAGTGATTGCAGCTTCAGTTGCGAGCCATGAAAGAGGCCTTGGAAGAACTGAAGCACAACAACCAGAATCTTCAAACAGAGAATGCTGAATTGAAGGTGCTTTTACATGAAGAGAAAGAGGAGAACATAATTTTCTACGACAACTGCAAGCTAAGGACGAGGCCTTGGAAAAGCCGCAACATAACTCATGTGACGTAAAAGGTAGTTCTCTATCTTCATGTATGTTTCCTGATGATGATTTCACTATTTTTGAAAATCATACCATAGGAATTGGCTCCAAATTGTTGAAGAAAAATGAATGAAAAGGCCTGGGCATTAATGGCCAAGGCATTGTCAAACCCATTAAAGTAAAAGAATTACCCCGACAGGTAGGACTTGGGTATGTCAGAAACGAAGTTGGGGAATGCGCCACGATAACTAGCGAACCACCAACAACAGATGA
>APFE030160287.1:0-41257 GCA_000404065.3 Pinus taeda
TAGAAGTCATAAGTGTATCTTGTTGGGGTATTCAAACACCTCCAACACATAACATCTGTATGATGAAGTAAATAAAAAGTTTGTTGTATCTAGAGATGTAATTTTTCTTGAATCATCCAAAACTGACAATGTTGTTGAGTGGCAACTTGATCACTTGGATAGATTCATAAAAGAAAAATAATTTTAGGAATTTGATAATCATATTCCACATCTTGAAGGGGGGATTCCTATACTACATCAACATGTGGAATCTTCTTTTGAAGAACACTCTCCCCATCTTGAAACTCCAACAACGGATGATGCTTTAAGTGATGTGATTGACAAAATTGAGAGACTTAATTTTGATTTAGTGCCAACTCAATCATCAAAGTAGCCTGGACCATCTGATAAAGGTCCCCCAAAGTGGATGACAAAGAAACTTGAAAGTGTTCATCGTGATGAGATTGGAAAGACAGGAACTAGAAATTCAAACTAGCAAAATGGAGGTGATGTAGATGACTCTAATTCACCTATTGATATGGATGTTTCTTATGATTGTGAATTGAACTTTTCTACAGATTTTGAAACTACATCCTTCCAAGAAGCTTCTTCTCATGATCAATGGAAAGAAGCGATGAAAAAGGAGTATGGTGCCCTAATAAAGAATGGCACTTGGAAGCTGGTGGATCCTCCATTACGAACCAAACCAATTGGGTGCAAGTGGATCTACAAGAACAAGTATAAAAAGATGATGGCTCACTTGACAAGCACAAAGCTAGGCTTGTGGCAAAAGGTTTTTCATAGAAGGAATGGGTCGATTATGAGGATACTTTTGCCCCCACAGCAAAATGGGCTACCATCCAGACAGTCTTTGCCCTAGCAGCTCAGAACGGTTGGAAAGTCCATGAAATGGATGTAAAAAATGCTTTCTTGAATAGAGATCTAAAAGATAATGTTTTTATGTCCCAGCCTGAACGACTTTATATGAAAGGACACGAACATAAAGTATGCAAACTGTTGAAGTTCTTGTATTGCCTCAAACAAGCACCGCAAGCCTGCTATGAAAAACTAACTGAGCATCTTCTGAAACTCAATTCCAAACATTATGATCTTGATGATGCAACTTTATTTGTCAAGAAAGTTGGAAAAATAGTTGTATATCTTGCGGTATATGTAGATGATATTTTAATGATGGGGAACAATGAAAGCTACATTGCATCCATACAGAAGGAATTGGGGAAAAGTTTTGAAATGACTGATTTGGGCTATGTTCATTACTATATTTGTATTGAAGTAACCTAATTCCGAATTCCATATTTCTTTCTCAAAAGAAATACATTGGAGATCTATTGAACAAGTTTGACATGACAGAATGCAATCCTCTTACTACTCCAATGGAATAAAACTTAAAGCTCACATCTGTTGAAGGAAAAGAATTTGAGGATGCAAGAAAGTATATATAGATTCTACGAAGTCTCAACCACCTAACTACTACCAGACCAAACATTTTGTTTGTTTTTGGAATCCTCTCCAATTTTATGAAAAAGCCTTGTGAGGGATATTTCTCTGCTGCAAAATGAGTTCTAAGGTACTTGAAGGGAACTCAGGGCTTTGGAATCAAGTATACACAGGTGGACAGCGTCAACTTGATTAGATACTCTGATGCAGACTTCGATGGAGACAACGAAACTGGGGTATCTACTTCAGGACATGCTATGAGTCTTGGATCAGGAGCTGTCTCCTAGAGATCATGCAAACAATCAGTTCGAGTAGATTCCACAATAGAAGCAGAATACGTGGCAGCAATTGAAGCAAAAAAAGAAATTGTGTTCCTCAAGAAAATTCTTGAAGATTTGTAGGTAAAACAAGTACAATCAACTCCACTCATGGTTAAAAATACCTCTGCAATAAAATTGGCCAAGAACCCAAAGTTCCATGACCGAACGAAGCACATCAATAATAAATATCATCTGATTCGACATCATGTTGAGGCCAAAATAATCCATCTCCACCATTGTTCCACTAATGAGTAAATTGCAGACATCTTCACTAAAACACTTGGAAAAGAAAAACTTGAATGATTCAAAATGATGCTTGGACTCACCAACATCCCTTTAGATTAAGGGGGGGAATGTTGACACCCTATGATCAGGATTCAGTGAACATAATGTAAATAAATAAGTAATGTGAATAGTCATCGGGAGATGAAGTGAATAGTCTCTCCCTCATGCATGTAATGGAGACCAACCTAAAGGAATAAACATACGAATCAATTTTGCTTTGAGGAGTTATTGCCTTATTTGACAGTAACATTTGTTCCTCTCTCTTTCCTTTTTTGCATACATTACATCCATTTAAAGATCGGATTTAACATATGCTAAAAAAGAAAAAGAAACAAAGAAAATGTTACATCCATACTTTAATTTACGGTAACCACTGTTACATGCAAATGTTGTGTGTGGTCATTTTAATATGAAGCAACAAAGTTTGTTATATATTTCAACTATTTTACAAAGTTTGACATGTATTGAACTACAATTAAGTGTTCTAAATAAATTTCTAAATAAGTAGGTAATTTTGTGTTTGGTAATTGTGTTTACTCAATCTAGATTTGTTAAGAATATCATGATTCTTGCTTGTGCAATAATTTTGTTAAAAAGGAAAACTAAATGTTACTTTTATTAGGGATTGAGATTAACAACAAAAAGTAGAATTCAAATATATATTTATTCGTATAGTAAATTTTAAAATATACTTAACTATATAGTTAAATAGTTTCATAACTTCAAATATAGTGTTTAACAATTTTAAACTTAATTTTCTTATATAATTAAGACCAATTATGTTAGTGTAGCCCACTCCTATTTGAATATTTATAATATTTGGATCTGTAATAAGGTGCTAACAAAGACTACCAGTGTAATTATTTGACATTTTTTCTTCTCGATAAATACTAATTCTATTAAATCAAGTAACAATAAATTTACAAGGAGGACGAAGCCTCGACAGAGAAGAGAAGCATGCTTTCAGCCTTACAGAACTATCCCATGATTGGGAGGATCAGTTACAGTGTTCACAAAACCAGACATAGGACCTTGAACAAAATGACATAAGATCCTCAAAAAGCCAACCCACATTAACCTAGACAAAACCAGGGACATAGATCACCTATTTGCCTAAACAGAACCAAAGAAACAAGAAACAGGAGAATATGATCCAAAAAGAAGTCAGAGAATACGTCCATGGGAATCACGTAAAGTCACATGACCTTGCAGCATACCAGAAGTCATAATTCTTGATTTTAGCATCCTCCCCATTACCACCAGGAGGAATCGAAGTGTGAAGAGTGATGCCTGAATTAGCTTCAATAGCTATCGAAGCCGAATCTCCATGGGGGCTACCTCCTCAAGCTAAATCGCCACCCATATCCATGTCTACCGCTTGCCTTTCACTCTGCGAGTGGGCTTGACCGCTCTCACTCCACTGCGGCTTGACACCCTGGCAACCCATGAATCTGAGGCTTCCCTGAGAGGAATCCGCCCTAGTGTGAGATGAAGCAGGAGGTAGAGACTCCTCCTCCAATATAATAATGGAAATGTTTGTAGATATGATCGGCCTGAGTAAACTGCTTTGAAACCTGAAATGATAATTCTAAAATGCGTCATATGGAAGAGGCCTGCGGGAAGGGCTGGAAGGGGGAATTAACTGAGCATTAGCCTCTGCATCCTAAGAATTCCAGCGTCCTCCATTACTTTTGCCCTGACGGCTCCTCATCTTGTGCCTGACTATTGCCCAACAGCAAGAGATGATGATAGTTGAGCAAATGGTAGCTTCGAGAAGATGCAAATAGAAGGGGAGAAAGCGAACTAGAGTCTTGTGCCTAGGAAAACCAGGTGATAAATGCCACTGGATAATAATCACCTGAGCAAGCAGGGGCTCAACTCTGATACCTAAGATACATATTTTGTGGAAAGACTCCAAAAGGGAATGGCAGAACCAGTAAACCGGAGAGGAGAGCTTGAGGAGAAAGGCCAAGGATTTCATTATTATAATCGTCTGAGCCTTGTAATTACCATGGAAAACCATTAATTCCTCCTTCCCTCGGATTTGAGTTCGCATCAGATGAGCTTGCTTTATCCTGACGGCGGCCTGCAGAATGGATCTGAGCTGTGAATGACAGGACAAAAGACCGACTACCATTAATAGTAACATTAACTCCAAATTGGTTCACCCGCATCTGGGGGTGTAATTACTTGACATTAGATTTTTAGAAAACAAATATCATGTTTCAACAATATTTGAATTTTTAAATTTTATTTTGCTAGACTTTAGATTTGGAGAAAATGGGCATTTAAATGATGTTTGGACAACACTTGTGCATATGTTGCATAGGAAGTGAGCATGGCCCCCACAGTTAGTATTTTTAGGACAAAAGTGGTATTTGTATAGTCTCCATGGCAGCCAGATGCGCTCAAATGTATTAATTTAAATAATTGAAATCTATTACCTTAAATTATAATTGATTTAAAAGTTTTTATATTAATATAAATATATTATTATTTTAATTATTTAATATTTTCTTGATGCAGGTGTATGCCAAGACTAATCTAATGACAGAGGAACAGGACGAAAAGTGGCATAGCCACATGGCCACCAGTAAGCCTAAACAAAAAGCAATTAAACTGTTTCGTAGTAGCAGTAAATGCCATTAAATTCGGCATTCGAATCAACTCACCAGTGCCATCATGCCTCAGCTCTACGTCATGGAGACTTTAGGTAATATTCGACCCACCTCCTCTATTTCAACTCCTCTGCCTCTAAGCTTCAATTACCATCTGGCTGCAATGGAGCCATGTACGCACACTACAACAGGAAAACAATGCAACATTCTCTTCTGCATAGAGTTTGGACAAGGAAACCATTACTCTCATAGCTTGATCTAGAACCTCACTTTCGATTCTAATATTTTGGAGCCCTCCACCTCAGTGCTCCACTTAGAGCCGACCTCTCACGGGCAATCTCTTCATCCCCAAGCCATCATGCCCAGATTGCGCCATCAAATGTGAAGCAGGAGTGGTAGTAGCAGAGGTAGACTTCCCCTTTCTATGCCCTCAAGAGTCTCAGACTCCTCTTTCCCCTCAGCAAATCATGCCTCAACCTATCATCCTTATACTCGTAGTGATAGAGGCTGCATACCCATTGTGCACTCCCAGCATTTGGAAACAACCATTCTAGCTACTCATATCCCTTCAAGCTCTTAGCAATCCAACCATTTTTCCCAATTCATCTACTATTGATCTCTGAATAGACCACTCATCAAATCTACCATCACAATCACCTTGCATGAGGAGCCATCTAGCGACGAAGGACAACCCACCAGTGCAATGGAGAAGAGGGATAATACTCACTCATAGGGAATAACATAATTTTCTTGCATTAACACTCCTGACCGATCTAAATAAGCATTTGTACACACTACTTAGTCTTATTGGGATCAAAATTTTTAATTATGGGACCAACAATGAGCAAATATTTTAGTCAATCAAAACTCTCTTGAGTACATATAAAGTTAACTTCCTTCTTTTCTTGGGATGTTATTGGATAAGCCAACTTATAAAAACCATTTATGAACCTATGATAATAACATGTGTTTTCCATAAATGATGGAGTATTTTCCAAGTCCCTAGTAACTAACCAATCAAGGACTTATTTGACCTTTTGAAGGTCTATTGCAATTCTTTCTTGAGATATTACATGACCCAAAAACTAAATCTAATTTTGATAAACTCACATTTACTAAATTTTACATACAAATGATGCACTCTAGGTGTGTTTAGCACTATTCTTAATAATTGTTGACCTTGCCATTGTTTTTCAATAAATTATAATATCATCAACGAAGATATTTACAAATTGATCTAAGTACTTTGTTGAAAATACTATTCATTAAAGAAATAAAGGTGGTTGCGGCATGTTGATGATGGAACTTTTTAGAATTTACCTTCAAAGCATAGAATCTCATTGGGTTAGTGATATAATGGGATGATGCTCATTGTTTTATGTCTTGTTTCTAGTGGTTGTTTTACTATTTAAAAAATTATTTATAGCGAATAAAATAAATAAACTGAAATCTAATGAATTAAAGGACATAATAGAAATGCACTATTTAATTTTTTTTGCAACAACAAAAATAAAACATGTACATATGTACATTATATCATATAAAAACATCACTAAAAATATGACATTGAAGGAAAACAAATTTTGGACAGTAGTAAAAAAAAACAGTGTTTTGTAAGGCATAGCGTTACACAAACATATCGAATTTTTGTTGTAAATAATTTATAAAAAGCTAATTTATTCAAAAAGTTCTCATAAAATAAGTACAAATTCTAAAAATATTCGCACATATGGATAACTTTGTAACGATTTATTTTTTTATTAAAAATATGATTACAACCTTTTGTCTAGCGAGTTCTTGGGGGTACCATTGGCTAGAATTAGATTCTAAGTGTTTATGATGTTTTTTTTTTCTCAATCCGTCTACTCGTATTATTTATACAAAAAATTTACAACAAGGCAGCCGCCTTAAAAATTCTTGCCATGAAGTTGGCATTTTACAAAATATGCTTGACCTCAGTACACAGAAAACCTACAACAGTATTTTTGACTCCCATGAAACTCAAAATTGAACCACTGTTATCCATCGCTAAACATAAAGGAAACATTAACTGACAGAGACCTGAAACAAACATTAGCATCGAGACTCAAAAAAGCAGGCGAGCTCCTACTTTAGAAACTGCAAATAATGGAGGCACGGGCTCGATCAGTCGTCCTCTTAGGTATAGGGCTCCTCAATGACCCTACACCCAAACCGAAGTGACTCCTCAGAGTCGGATTGATGGACTTCTGAGCCCGTAAGCTTTCCTCCTGATGGCTCGCTTGGACCTGCATTGGCTTCTGAATTCACCACAGAAAGGCCTCCCTTGACATGGCGCTAGTTATCAATCAGAGTTGCCATCCTCTGTTCTGCAAGAACCCCATGATGGGTGGTTCCCGAACCCTGGACATTCTCACATTTTTCAATTGTAACTCAAACTATGAAGGATGAGTTGGCTAAAGAACACCGGATGCCGTAAAGGATAGTGGGATGAGCATTATGCTCACATTCATCATGCCTGAATCGCCTTCGACCCCTACCCCTGCCACTTCTGGTGGTTGGAGGAATGCTACGAACAGAATCCATAGCTTCCGAGGAAGGTTCCGAGATGGGGGAGGACCGCTGATGAGTGGCGCAAAGAGCCGCCTCGCCTACTCCCCATTCTGGGCCTTTCATGTGGCATCATAACTTGCAGAGGCTTGTCAGAGGAGCGGATACATAAAGAGAAGTGACAAAGAAACCTGTTCCCAGAGTGAAGTAGAAATGGAGTCCCGACGATACCGCGCGTATTAGGAACCAGAGCCAGGCGAATGGAGATTGTTCTAGAGCCACGAGAGGGAATGACTAGCAGAGGCTCACTAACAGAGTGGCTCAAGGAAACATTCTAAGCAGCAACCCATAAGGCCACAGAGATCTGAGTCGAAGCCGCAAGAATGACAAACATATTGATAGCCATAGCACAGATAACCAAGGGACTGTAGGACGAAGTTAATGCTGCCATAAATAAACTTGTGCGAGACCATCTCGCCAGCCCAGAACTGTAACCCGTGGTGAACTTGGGCTGACACCTGCCCATTCGAAGAGCCTTCAATGTACCTTGTGACTTGTCAAACACCCGCATCTGGGAGTGGCTAGTCCTGTTGCACTAGAGAAGTGCATTCATGTTTGAGTTGTTCATCATCTAAATCTTCGAGGGATCCTCAGAAATAAGGGAGTTGCTGGTTTACTCCTTGATTGGCCAGTCTATCTGCTACTTTGTTGGCAGTGCACTTAACATGCTTGAAGGTAATGCTTTGGGGATTTTGAAGCCTTTCCTCCAAAAGTTCCAGTTGGCTAAGCAACCTCCAGCTAGAAGCTATCTTGGCTGCTAAAGTACCTTCTTGTATTCTGGTAGCTGTTGTTATTAGGATAAGGGAGTCTCCTTCAACCTCTAATGGGAAGAGAGTTTTTTTATCTTCCATGCATATCCCTTTCCATATTCCCTCCAATTCAACAGTATTGTTGGTGTCTTTACCAATGGTTCCATAATAGATATGCAATACTACGCCCATGTTGTTCTTGAAGACCCCCCGAAATCCAGTCGGCCCGGGATTACCCTTGGCACCCCCATCAAAATTTAATTTATATGTTTTGATTGCACGAGGGGACCAAGTGAGAGGAGAGGCTGAATTGGTAGGTGGATGAGCTTTGACATGGGCCAAAAAGGATAGGTCTAGATTCCAGGCTTTCAAGATAAGACGTTCCTGAGGTCATTCTGGCAAATCCGTTTCTTCCTAGTTTCTGATGGCTAGAGTTTCTTGGAGATTTTGTTTCAGAAGAAGCCACAAAGTTTCAATTGGCCTGCTGATGTTGTTAAAAATTCTGCTATTCCTTTCCTTCCAGAGTATCCAATAGAGAAATCCTGGGATTAGATTCCACAAAGAGTTTAGAAGAAAACTTTGAAAAGGTTGCTTTGGCCAATTTCTGATGGTTTCTGTGATATCTCCCATCCGATATTCTAATCTTCTATTGCATTATTCAATTTTCTCCCATAGTTGAGTTGCTAGAGGACAAGTCTCCATGAGATTCCTAATGGATTCAGAATTGAGATTGAAATTGGGGCATCTCGATGGGCCAATTAATCCTCTTTTTTGCAGATTGTCCCAGGTAAGGATGCGACTTTTGCTTAAAAGCCATAGAAATGTGGAAACCTTGGGCCATATTCGTGATTGCCAGACCCTTTCCCATATCTGATCCTTGTCTGTTTGGAAAGCTGAATAGTGAAACTGGTAAGCTTCCTTGGTGGTAAACATTCCCCTTGGCGTATAACCCCATCGCAGTTTGTCCTGCTAGTTTGAATATTTGATTCTTCTCTGATTTAATTCCTGCTCTATTTCAGTATAGGTTTCCCCTTGCCAATCAACCTCATAGGTACTAGCTGGTTTCCAAAGTTGAAAATCTTGGAGTGTCTGCTGCTGCCAGAATTGATGAACATAGGTGAGATTTGCTTGCTACATAGAAACCTGCCATATAGGCTTATGGAACAGAGTGGCTAGTTTTGGGAGTTGTTGCCAAGAGTCCTCCCAGAACCTAGTTATGTTACCTGAGTGAATTTTCCAGAAACTGTGCTCTTGAATGAAGTCACTGTGAAGCTTTGCGGCATTCCATGTCAAAGAGCCTAGGGTTGTAGTGTTGATTCTGATGAGCTCACTCCATTGGCTTCTTGGGGCATATTTTGCTTGCCATAACCTCGCCCAGGGTATATGTGGTTTGGAGATCCAATTCCACCATATACGAGCTCCCTTTGTGTTGTTGCTTTGGAGAGGACCCCTTAATCCGAGCCCGCCCTCTGATTTTGTTTGGTAGACCTCCTTCCAATTGACTAGAGCCCATTTCTGGTTGAGACAAGAGGATCGCCACAAAAAATTTCGCTGAAGATTGCGGGTTGCTTTGAGGACCCATTTCGGTGATGCCAAGATAGAAACTAGATACAATGGCATGGCCTAGAGAACCGACTTCATCAAGATGAGTCTGCCTGCCATATTGAGAGAGCGAAAAGTCCAAGACGAGAGCCTTGATTCCAATTTGTCTAAAAAAGTTCTCCACGAAGCGTGCTTAATGGCCGAGTCCAACAAAGGATCCCCCAGGTATTTTGATGGAAGCACTGCTGTAGAGAATCCTAGAATACGAGTGATATTCCTGTGAGTGGAGGCAGGGGTGTTAAAAAAGAAAAGTTGGATTTAGTGGCATTTATGGAGGTACCAGAAGCATCAGAGAATAGAGAGAGCAAACGTTTGAAGGCTTTAGCCTCTTGTGAGGAGGGATGGCCAAATAACATGGTATCATTGACAAACTATTGGTGAGATGAGGGATGAAGACCGTGGAGAGAAATGCCTTTAAGAGTTTGAGTGGAGACAGCAGAGTGGAGCAAACGACTGAGCCCTTCTTCCATAAGGATGAAGAGGAAGGGGGATAGGGGATCCCCTTGACGAATACCATAGGATGGGTGGAAGGGCGAAGTGGGGAAACCATCGAGCATGACTGAGAAACAGGGAGAGGAGATGAGATTCATGATCCATCTTGTCGTAGTGGAATTGAAACCAAATGCTAATAACATCTGTTGAATATAATTCCAGCTAAGTTTGTCAAAAGCTTTAGAGAGGTCCAACTTTAGAATCATACTTGGTTTTTTCAAAAGCTTTAGAGAGTGGATTACTTCATTTCATAGAATGATGTAGTCCATTATTTGTCGCCCTTCTACGTATCTAGTCTGCTCCAGCAAGATCAAAAGAGGAAGGAGAGGTTTGAGCCTATTCGCCAGTACTTTAGAGATAAGCTTGTAGATGAAGTTGCATAGTGCTATTGGCCTGAATTTTTTCGGTTGTGTTTGGTTCATCCCCTTTAGGTACTAGAACTAAGAAAGTGGCATTGAGGGAGGGCAGAATCCAGCACATAGTTCTTGATTCCTCCACTAATTCCCATACCTCTGTCTTGATGAGATCCCAAAACTCCTGAAAGAAATTGGCAGTGAAACCATTAGGACCAAGTGCCTTGCCATCCTTGAGTTGGGCTATCGCAGCTTCTACCTCCTATATTGAAATGAACTGGAGCAGTTTATTGTTATGATCCTCTATTATGATCTTAGGAATGTGCTGCGTGATGGTTCTGATTGCTTGATCTCTCCTTCCTGGAGGCTCCCTGAGAATTTCCTGAAAGTAATCTTTAAATTCATTTTTGATATCTTCATGCTTTTCTAATCTTTCCTCTTGTTGATTGTTGATGAATGCAATGTTGTTGTGCATTCTTCTTTGGATGGTGGATCTATGGAAGAATTTTTTATTCTTCTCCCCCTCCTTGAGCCACCGGATTCAAGACTTTTGACGCCATAGGATTTCCTCTTGCTGCCTGCATTTTTCAATTTTATTCCAGACGGTATGCTCCTATGCGCCTGCTCTTCTGTTCTACCTTCCAAGATGAGAGTCTGTTGTAACGCGCTCATTTCCTATTCCAGCCATTTGCGGTTCTCAAAAATTTTTCCAAACTCAGTACGGTTCCACATTTTGAGAACTTGTTTTAAGTTTTTTAATTTCTATTGGAATTGGAACATTTTGGCACCTTCTCACTAACCATTTTCTTGAAGTTAGGATTTGAGAACCATAATGCTTGAAATCGAAGAGGTCTGTTACATTTTGTGCCTGGCCGTGACCATTGTAACATGATAGGCTAGTGACCTGATCCACCTTGGGGCAATATGGAGGGATGAAAGTCCCCTCCCAGGTGTATGGCATTGTCCGTGATGAGGAACCGATCTAGCCTGGAAGCAATATGCTGAGTACCCCTACACTTATTGGTCCAAGTGTATACACCATTGGAAGTCTGAATATCCATTAGTTGATTACTTTGAATGAATTCTCTAAAATTGTTGTTGTCATCTTCTAACCTAGCTCTGCCGCCTTGCTTCTCCTCCAACATCGTTATGATGTTGAAATCGCCACCACCGATCCAGAGGGGGAACTGTCTGTTAGAATTGAGGATGGTGATAGTATCCAGAAGTTCTAACTTTTGCTGTAAATTTTGCGGAAAATATACATTTGAGAGATGTCCATGGATGTTTGTGCCCATGAGATGGAAGGTCGGTTGGATGAGGAAATGGGAGGCATGAAAATCCTGGAGAGTGAGAATCTGCGAGGTCCACAAGATAGCTAATCCTCCGGAAGCACCAAAGGCATCTACTGAAACTGAGCAGCTGCCTAACCAGAGCTTATTAAGCATTCTTTCTGTAGCTGTTTTATTACTTTTTATTTCTTGAAGAAAAACTAATGATGGTTTTTCTTCCTGGATCAAGTTTTTTAACATTCTGTGTTTTGAGGGACTATTGAGCCCTCTCACATTCCATGAGATAAGATTCACGAGGGACAATGGGGTTTGGGTTTGTAGAGCTTTGTCAACTTAGGGAATCGCCCGGATTCCATAATTATTTCTCCTACTATAATGGTTCTTTGCAAGTCTGTTTTGCGCCCTCTTTTCTTTCTTTGTTTTAGCATTCTTTTTCCATCCGAGGGGCTTCCTGCTTGTATGCCAAGACTTTTATTGCACTGAGCTTTGGTTAGAACTCCTTCCATCCTATCGATTTGCCAAGGGGGTATTGAGTTGTATTCTTTCTTCTTGCAAGATGTTTTTAATTTGAGGATATCTAGACCATCCAGACTGACATTCTCTGTATCCTCATCCATGATGGTGGGGGTACTCTGATCTTCCATAGATTCATTTTCATGCAGACTGAGGGCTAGAGCTGCATATAGCTCCATTGCAAAGGACTACTAGCCAAACTCTGGAGCAAATTTCTCCATGGAAGGGGGAAGTAGGCCATTACCTCGAACAGGTTTTTCCAGATGAGGCGAAATTAGAATGCTAGAAGGATTAGATGCGGAGGATGACCGAGAAGTGATAATAATCTCGGAGGATGAAGGAAGGGAGGGGATCTCCCGAGGGTTGGAGTTTTGATTCTCTGAGGGATCAAGAGAGGAGAGCAAAATGAATCTGTGGGAATCAGGTTTCTTAGGGATTCCTAGGACTGCATGATTTTTCTTTGCATGCCTCCGACGATTTGGAACTTTGATGAATTCTTCAAAGTCTTTGCTAGATTCATTAGCAGGGGATTTGGACTAAGTATTCAAAGGACAATCTCGGAAGAGATGGCCATGTTCATGGCATTTCTGTTAATGAAAAGGAATATGCTTGTAATCTAATGGTTGGATACATCCAAAATCATCATGAAAGAGACTTACCGAGTCTGCAAGAGCTTTGCTCAAGTGCATCTGGACATAGATCCTGGTGCATGAGGTATATCTGTGGGTTTTAGTTTCCTCAGCAAGTTTGATGAAATCCCCTAATTTGTTGCTGATATCACCTAGCGTTTCTTCTTTCCAGTACTCCATAGGTAGGGAGTACATACATATCCAAACTGGAGCCCAACTAAAATCTTTCTTATCTGGGTTAAACCTAGCTTTCCAGTCACGAAGGTATAAACCTGAGGAGTTAAAGAAGTATGGGCCTCCTTCAAATATGCGTGATTTTTCCTCCACGCAGTGGAAAATGGCCGTGAAGAAACCTTTCGGGCAAGGCTGCAGAGTGACTTGTCCTTTGGGCTTCCATTTTGAGGTTATCCAGCCCTGCAGAGCCTTTTTAGTTGGCCAGAAGCCTAGGAACTTGCCTATGAGCACATGGTCCTGCAAAAATTGGATTTCGTTGTTGATGCGATGGGGAGATCAACTTTGATTCGTTCTATAGCTTTTTGGATGCATGTTGCCGAGGTCTCCTTTGGCTGTGACGATGAAAGCTTTTGGTTCACACCTTTATCTTTATCATCCGCTTCATGCGCTGCTGAGGGACCAGCTTCGATATTGACTTGTTTGGATCCCTGATCTGTTTCTGGGAAACTGCCAGGAGGGGACAAAGGTACAGCAGACTTTACAGTGTTAGAGGCCCAAGCGTTGAAAGGAGGGGGGTAGGATCCCACCCCTCCCAAGGGCGCATCCATGGAAATGAGGTTAGAAGAGGTGCTGCGACGCAAGTTTGGAAGGCGAGGAGTGAGCAGAGTTTAGGGTTATCTTGTCTCGAGCAGAGCAAGGCACCAAAGAATAATATCTCTTTATCCTTTTGAAAGTGTTTATGATGTTAAGGAATATTACAAAAAAACAGTTAGAAATCAACAATAAGATCAAACCAGAGCCATCATTGAGTACCAATAATACAAGTCAATTGTAACCATGCCTACAAGGAGTTACAACTATAGCTCCATAGTCTCAACACACAAAATCACTATTTACTATTCACATTTACACCTCATTCACAATTACAACTTGCTATGAGGAGTAGCTTTGAACAAAGTTGTATGAACATGACTTTGTGAGGTCTCCAAGAGGAGTAAGTTGGAAATATTAAAGAGAAAGACACTCCTAAACTCATTGAAACTCTTCGAAGTATAAGAGCTTAGATAAGAAGTTGTCAACGCAAAAAATGATGAGATTTTCATGGAACAAGCAAGTAAATGCTATATTGTAGAAAATCCTATTAGAATTACAAGGACAAAGACAACATAAGGTTGGTGCTGTCCATGAGTGCAAGAACAAGACTAATAAAAACCCATGAGATATCAAAATTGTAAATTAGATGATAACAAATGAGAGGGAAGTTAATCAAGATAGAGGAGAATATATGCAAATGGAGGAATAAAATTGCTCATCTCTCCAAAAAGAATATAAAGTAGTCTTAACCAATCATTGGATAGTGCAAAGAAGGGGATAAAGACTTACATGCAATAATAATTTAAGAAAGCAAGAGCCCCAACCTTTGATGGAGAGGTAAAGAAAGCATAAGATGTATAGGCTTGGATTTTGGGAACTAAAAGTTACTTCAGGCTACATCTGTATGTCAAGAGAATGTGAGGGTGGTTTTTTTTAGTCCAAAAGGAAAGGACGATATATGGTGGGAGGATTTCAAGAATATAAAATGAATCAAGGAGAGAGAGAGATATAGCATGGAGAATGTTTGAAAATTACTTTCAAGGGAAGTACTTGTGTGAAAAATATTATGACACTATAGGGAAGGAGTTCTATGAACACAAACTTTGGTAGAAGAGTACACCAACAAATTCTTGGAGTTTCTAAGGTATGTACCTTACATTAAGGATGAGAATACCAAGGTCTAGAGGTATGTCACCTCTTCACAACAAGGATATTGAGACAAAATAGAATAAGATGAATCCAATAGGGGGAGGTTGTTCTAAATACTAAACACTTTTATGAATAGTCTAAACATAACATCTAAGTCTTGGCTAGCTTAAATAAGAAAGGAAAAAGAGGAAGGTAGAGAACCTGACCATATGCCACTTGCCGTCTTGTTCCTTGCCAAACTTGAACAACATAAAGAATTCATAGTTAGTAGAAAGGAGCCTATTGGTGTTGGAGTGTGGGGAAAACCATTAGAGAGATTTCCCCAAGAAACATAAATTTGGTGCAAAGTTTCACAACATACAAGAGGCATCAACAATGAATGAGGTGGAATTTGGTATTAGTGATTGATCCAGCTTGGTCTTACCTCACACTAGAGTGAACTCTCTCCTCTAACATCTAGGAGAGGATTAAAGAGAGGCTTACAGAAGATAAACATGACCAACATGTGAATAAGTGTTGGAAGGAACAACCAGATGGGTAAGTAAGTAGAGTTTGAGAAGTGAGAGAAAGGAGTATAATGAATAATGTGGTAAAATAGAATCAAGCTGAGGAAAGGAAACAATTGTAAATATATGAGAACATGTCTTTCTCAATTCTAGAGAGATATCATTAGATTTGTTCCAACATGTGAAGAAGTGTTGGAAGGAACAATGAGATGGATAAGTAAGTTGAGTTTGAGAAGTGAGAGAAAGGAGTATAATGAATAATGTGGTAACATAGAATCAAGATGAGGAAAATAAACAATTGTAAATATAAGAGAACATGTATTTCTCAATTCTAGAGAGATTTCATTAGAGTTGTTATAAAATTGACAGGAATTGAACATAAGTTTAGTAACATAGCTATAAGAAAACTTAATAGTAAATGGTGTGATCTTTAGGTTTTTTTTTCATGAAAAAGGGGGTTTAAGATCATAAAGAAAAACAATGAGCGAAGACAAGCAAGAATCCCATGAACACATGGATTAATAGTCAAAATGAGGGTTTGAGAATGAACTGAGCCATTATTTATGCTAGGGATTTCATAATTGCTCCAACCAAGAATATTTTGTAAAATTTCTTTACATAATGCTCATAACCAGAAATTTTCATAAAATGCCAAGTAGAAATAGGGATTTGAGCTATTGAGAGTTAGGCAACTAATTTCATTTAGTTTCTAGTAAACTTGAAGAGCCATTAACGAGTACCAAAAATAAAAGTCTACCATAACAAATCTTGCAAGGAGGTACAACAATAGCTCTATTGTCCCAAAATACAAACTCACTCTTTACCATTCACAATTATAGCTAATTTAGAATTAGAACTTTCTATAATAGGAGGGCTGGGTAATGTAGTACTTTTATTAGATAAAAGCTTCCAAAATGAATCCAAATCCCAATATCTCCATAGTCCCAACATACAAACTCACTATTTACCATTAACAGTTACACCTACTCACTATTTACCATTCACAATTACAACTTATTATGGTAGAAGACTAGGTAATGCAATACTTTTACTATATAAAAGCTTCCAAAATAAACTCAAATCACAATTTTGAAATACACAGTTGCCATCCAAAAAACCTTTACAATGGCTTTTGATTTCTCCACCCAAACAACAATTTCCAACCCTCCATCATTAGTATTCATTACCTTTCACTATTTTGCTGAAAGTGAGGCCAAGCCACATCATACTCGAAAAATTCAAATAACATGCAAACATCAGATTAATCAAGTTTAAAACGATAATCTATCATTATTCTTGAGTGACTCTACATCTGAGCCATCCTCGCACCCATAAAAACAACAACTATTCAGAGTTCAAAACTATTCAATAATTGTATTCAAAAACTCACAATAAGCCTGCAGCAACAGATCCTGAATACCAGTGGTCACGGAATGGGTAATTTTGAAAAGGAGATATTATTTCTTCTAACAGACCCTGAATACCAATGGTCACGGAATGGGTAATTTGAAAAATGGAGCTATTATTTTTTCTGACAGACCCGATCCTGAATAATATGAGACACTGTGACTCACGCCAGTCCTGCTGCTGGAACCTTCGATACCTCCGTTTCTTTTTGCTTCCTCATAAGCAAAGGAGACTACGACTCGAGCCACTCCAGAGAGTGGCAACGTAGGTGCCACATTTACGTCTTTCCACGCCTCTAAACATCGCTTCGTTTTTAAGCTGGTTCCACTATTCTGCCGACATCTTGACGCGGCTGCTCTTGGTAGACCTATGTTCTTGCTTTCCTCTCAGCATAGTGGTAACAAAATTTTGAATCTATATATATAATAAAAAATACAAAGAAGTAATTTAAACAACACAAACTCACCAAATATGTTGTTTAAATTATTTTTTTTGGTATCTTTTATTTTTATTAAATATATAGATTCAGTACCCTTGAGACACTTTAATTCACTGATCAACTAAATTGGCGTGTAATTGTCATCAGAGGATCAAAATTGCTTTACCACTATGCTAAGAGGAAAGCAAGAAAATAGGTCTACCAAGAGCAGCCGCGTCAAGATGTCCATAGAGGAGTGGAAGCAGCTTAAAAATGAAGCGAAGTTTGGAGGCGTGGAAAGACGTAAATTTGGCACCTACGTTGCCACTCTCTGGAGTGGCTCGAATCGTAGTCTCCTTTGCTTATGAGGAAGCAAAAAGAAACGGAGGTATTCGAAGGTTCCAGCAGCAGGACTGGCGTGAGTGACAGTGTCTCATATTATTCAGGATTTCATGATCGGGTCTATTAGAAGAAATAATAGCTCCTTTCTTCAAATTACCCATTCCGAGACCACTGCTATTCAGGATCTGTTGCTGCAGGCTTATTGTGAAAAACCACCGTTGGTATTCAGGATTTGTTGCTGCAGGCTTATTGTGAGTTTTTCAATACAATCAATTAATAGTTTTGATGTCTGAATAGTAGTTGTTTTTATGGGTGCGAGGATGGCTCAGATGCAGACTCACTCCAGAATAATGATAGATTATCGTTTTAAACTTGATTAATCTGATGTTTGCATGTTATTTTTGAATTTGTTGAGTATGATGTGGCTTGGTCTCACTCTCAGTTCTAAATGCAAAATAGTGAAGTAAGGAATTTAGATGCTATTATTAGCATTACCTAAAATAAAGTGGAATCAAGGAATGACAGAGTCATAGTTCTAAACCTGATCTTCCTGCATGGCATAAGTCCAGTTGGTGCTACCCACGTCTGTCACCAACATAATAATCGCTTCTACTCTTTTACGACCAATGTTCTACGACTAATGTTCTGCTGAAAAAACTGAGAATTCAATTCACCTCCCTCATTAAACACAAAATGCTTTAATCCTAATTTTCCTCTTCTTTCTGTTACGTGTAGCGATTAGGCTTACAATCTCGGCTTTTCCGGTAAACTCAGAAAGTTATCACGCGGCAACGGTTGTAGATTGAAAAAGGTCAATGGTTAGATGGAATGCGCAGTGCTTAAAACTTAGACATGGATACATTAAGAAATTGCCGAATAAAATGCATAGAGAAAAAAAATGCAGTTAAAAACTGTAAATAATAAATGATTAATTTTAATTTTAAGTTTTTATTTTCTTTTCCGTTTTGAGTAATTTGACTCATTTAAATCGTCTACCTTTTAACATATGATATTATAACACATTTTTTTTTAATAGTGCGCGACGCAATCATCATTTTATACATTGAACAATGCTAACTATAATATTGTTATTTTCACTTCAACGAGAAAAAATTGTTAATAGTTATTTTCATTTCAACGAGAAAAAATCGTTGAAGTACACCATTGTTTAAAAAGTAAAATAACATTTAAATAAAAATATAAAAAAATATCCAAATTCAATTAACAGCCGAAAATATAACTAAACTATATAGTTTTATATTAAACTATATACTTATTTGAAAAGAAACGAAGTTAAGAGTATATAAAAAATACGAAGTTTAACTTTTATCGAATGTTTAATTTCCTGCTATCTCAAGCAATTGTTTCTAATCTTTCTTGCACTATATTAAGCAACTTACTAATATTTTGCAGGATTTCTTATATTTCATCTTAATGGTTAGAGATACATTATGTATCTACTATCCTAGATCTATTTTAATTCTGGATCTACAATGCGCGAAGAGGGATCAAATACCTCTGCAACTCAAGAGATTTGATCCCTCTTGAGGCAGATCTACAATGGCGAAGAGGGATCAAATACCTCTGCAACTCAAGAGATTTGATCCCTCTTGAGGCAGATCTACAATGGCGAAGAGGGATCAAATACCTCTGCAACTCAAGATATTTGATCCCTCTTGAGGCTTGGTAGATCCGTAGTTACGATGAAGCTTGGCTAGCATAATTACACCTTTAAATAGGTTAAAGTTCACAAGAATACCATGAGTCAAAACTGTATGTTCACATAAACCTCGAGCTAAAAAACCACGAGTATCTTGACAAAGTCAATTTTACTTTAACTAACGATCAAAGATTAATAAAAATAATAATATATAAATTTTATTTGAATACAATATTATTATTACTTTCATCTTGATGTAACTTGGCCAAGTATAAAAATATATAAATTTTATTTGAATACAATATTATTATTATTTTCATCTTGATGTAACTTGGCCAAGTATAAACGTTGGCTTGGTAGATCCGGAGTTAAGATGGATCTAGGCTAGCTTAATTCCACGTTTAAATAAGCTAAATTTCACATGAACACCATGGGTCAATATCATATGTTCACATAAAATTGGACCTCAAAAGCAAAGTCCAATTTACATTAATTAACCGTCACATATTAATAAAAAATGCGTAGTCTAACGAGGCAGAGAAGTTACCCAAAAAATTATGGAAATTCCAGTCATATTTAGAGAAAAACCAGCAAGAATTTTTGTAAATCCAACTTATAGTTGTTAAACTTCAAAATTTTAGGTGTCTTAGTTGTTTTTGATGGTGCTGAATCGAGTTCCATAATAAAAAGCACGATTCAAACAATGCCTCTACAAGATTTTTTGAAACTTTTTCGCCCAGATTCCGGTCACTTTTGGCCTTCCACGCAATTCCTCTGCCTCTTTAGGTTACTGCAATAAAAAATCATAATATATAACTTTTATTTGAATAAAATATTATTATTACTATTTTCATTTTGATGTAACTTGACCGAGTATAAATGTTTACATAACATAACATGACAAGAGATCTTTTTCATATTGGGTTGAGAGCTCCTAAATCCATCTAACTTGTATCTATCATGGGTGAGAGAGATCTAATCTGTTGAGATGCGCAAACTTTTCCTCAAATTATTAATTAAGGTTATTAAATGTAATAATATTAATACTAGAGTTAATAATTAATATTAATATTAGATTTAATGATTTTCTTACATGGTCTGATAACAAAATTTATAATAAAACTACATCACATTAATATTTTGGAATATTTCAACTTTGACATGGACATATTTATGTCTTTAAAAATTTTAATATATCCATAGGTTATTAGTTTTCCTTCCAAAGTTTACTATACATTTTTTTCTTGTAAGTTTAGTAGGACCTTTCGTTCATTCATTTGCAAATGCAGGTTACATGCATGAAAGACATTTTGTGGCCTCAACCTACCTAGTGGTAAAATACGTCTATTGGCCATCGAAAAGGATTATAATCCATCGGACCTGGGTAGCACTGGAACCTAGTAATTGTGATTGAGGAAGGCACAAAATGTGCTTCTCAATCTGACCACGTTGAACATTCTGTTACTGAATTTGAAATTGGATAAGTTTGATTTATTTCTAAATTTCCTCATGCCCGAGGTAAAATTTTATGGAACCTGTAGTGTTCATAACAGCTTGAGCTACTATACTCTTCATTAGTCAATAGAGACGCATTGTTTGTTTATATTCAGTGAGCCTGCCTTAGGTATGGCCCAGGTTATGGACCAATAAATGAAAATCCTACATCTACACTTCATGCTCAGCTTGTTGGTTGAGGTATGCCACCCAATACACAATCATCTCCCTCACCTTCTAAGGAGTACTTGTAGTATATTCTTGAGTTGCCACATTTATATGTTGGGCATTGTTTTTTTACCACCCCACCTTGGTAGTTGTGAAGAGGCGGCTCCTCGCCCACCCTAGTGCCCATCCTTTCTACTGCAACCCTAACCCCTAGCTCCCGATGGACAAGCACCGAGAGATTTCCAAGCCATGTCTAACAATCACCACATCACCACAATATATTCTTCCACCCAAACAAACCAAGGCCCTCATCAAACATAGACCAGTGGGCTCCAAAATTAATTAGACCTGACACATATACATATGATAGGAGTAGGAAGTAAATGAGATTAATCTCGGGCCATATAAGATCATAAAAGCTCAAGAGGGCCAACCACCAATGTCACTTTTCTCCAATCACCAACATCTTATGCTCAGACATCTCTTGTGATAGAACGAAACCAAGGATGTTCTGTCTCCACAAAATGGAATAGCTACAAACTGACTCCTCGAGTCAATTCCCATATAGAAACACACTAGACTAATATAAAACTAGAAATGACAACATACGAGAGATTTTGGAAAGCCACTCTATCCAACCACATAATCAACCATTCCCATAGTGTGAGTATTCCCTCTAGAAGAGATAAGTAACCCAAATTTTTCCATACACTCCTATTTAAAGCAGTAAAATATCATATAAGATGAAAACCAACACAAAAACAGTAGATGCAAGATAAAATTTAGCCACACAAACATGCTCGCCTGTCGAATGGGAAATTCCAATTCACACAGTCATCCAATTGTAGGAGGGGTTGACTATCTTTCATGCAACATTCACAATTATAGTATGATGCAAGTGGGGAGGGGTGAGAAGAAACATAAAAACCTAGTTACCAAAGCCATGAACACAAAGTTGTTGTTCACCTGCACACAAATCCTCCCTACCAAGATTTCCACCAAAACGAGACCTAGATACCTTTGCTTGGTGCTTGATACCACACTATAACATAGAGAGAGTGAAAGGAATGGGTTGCATGCCTTCACCACTAGTGGTTAAATGAGAAACGATGATTTACTCCCACCTTAAACTCTCCCACGTGACCTACCTCCTCACCAAGTTGATCGTAAATGCAATGTACTAGAAGGAGTCTCCCTTCCACACTACCTCCCATATTGTCACCTTTAACAAGAGTCCCAAGGTGGAATATGAGCTGGCACACACCCTGATCGGGGATCTTGATTATTTTCTTTAGCATGGTCTTGGTTATGGTGGCCATTATAAGATATAATCAGGAGAAACAGTTCCAAGTCTTAAGGATGGTTATCCGTCTAAGGGGCATTGAGGTTGTATCCATATGTAAGCATCACTAGTTAGCCATAAATTCAGCAGCCTTATTACCCATCTTAACCAAATGCGAGGGAATAATATAATCAAAAAATTGGAGAAGAACACTTATATCCTGAATTGGACAGGGTGTCCTCCAACTCTTACTAAGATTCTACCAATTGGTATGATGGTTTAACTTTTTGAGTACCTCAATTACCAAATTAGAGTCTCGTTTAACCATCAATTGTTTGAATCCTTCTCATCTTGCAATGAGGATTCTATTCTTTACCACATCAAATTTGGCCTCATCAATACTTCCATAGCCACAATCAGCTGCATAGATGTGCAGAACCCAACCCTTGCACTATTTGAAAAGACCACCAAGATCTGCATTGACAGGGTTACCTTTGGAGGCCCCATCAAAATTAATCTTGAGGAAACCTGTAGGAGGGGTTGAAATTTTTTATGAAGAGGACCTAGGGGATACTAATAGATTCAATGATGATGGAGCAAGCATCTAAGGTGCGAGATTCATGGTTGTTAAGACTCAAGTTTTGTGAGGCGAGACCTGTAATTGCTTGGGTTCCATTTCTCACTATAGTGTTTCTCTTATGTTTTGAATAACCCCATCCCATCCATCTAACTAAGAGAAATGATTGTTTCTGAAAACCCTTCGATTCCTTTCTTTGCCAAAGTGCTCACAAAAGGAAACCTAGGCCAGTTTACCAAGCTCTGTTAAAGATAGGGCTAGAAAAGATGTCATTCCTCCACATTTCAAAAGAGGCTTTTATACTAGTAATATCGCAATCCATATACCGAAACAGTTGTTCATACTTCCCCATATTTGGTTTGCAAAGGGGCTTAGGTTTAGAATTTGTTCCATGTCCTCATTATTTCATTCACACATAATGCATAATGAAGGTCTGTGGACCCCTCCTTTTGGAGTTGATCCAAAGTGATAATTTGACGCCAACACACCAATCAAAGGAAGTATGCTACTTTAGGCCAAAATTGTCCCCTAGAAATTTTCCTCCATATGGGTTTTCCATGATCTTGAGGCCCTTTAGTGGCTAATATATAGGCTTCTTTAATGAAAACATTTTGTTGTTTGTGTAGAGACACCTAAGAATATCATGGCCTTCAATTATGGTCAACTTTCTAGTTTGGAATTCTCTATCCAACAAATTCCTTTGATCAAAATTGGATGGGTCAGGCCAATCCTATTTCTATTTCCATTTATGCTAGGTTGTGCTCAAAGAGTGTTTCTAGTTAAATAAACTATTATGGAGTTTTGACTATTTGTATAGATAAAGAGATCATTAGATCCTACTGTCTGAGGAGTTTTTCTCTTTGTTTCTAAGAGTCTTGCGAAAAGGAGGCCATCTTCCATCCCAAATTTATGAAAAGGTATGAGAACGTATAATATATGTATTGGTTGAGGCTAAGTTTCAAATCCAGGATCCTTTCAGGGTATTTTTTGTTCGTAATAATTCTTGCGTTGAGGTGAGCATTTGATATTTTTGATTCCATATGGTTTTCTACTAATCCTGCCTACCCTATATCCATCTCCACTAGATTTTCGTCCCCATAACTTGATTCAGAATATATGGTTCCCTGATCCTAATACCCCTTGAAATTTTAGGTTTGGTGATGTTTTCCAAGGATATGGGAGACCATTTATTTGCCTCCTCGGACCATCACTGGAAAACTTCTAAAATATATGCACCATGCTAGAACATGACGATTTTAGAGCATCCAGACCAGACAACTAATAGATCGATATTCAGGGCCTAGAGTGACTTGGATTGAATTCACAGTTCGATATGGTCCAAAACTAGGTTCTAGCATGAAGTTCTAAGAGAGTTCAACACTAGGGAGATGCCTGAGTATTTGGAGTGTAAGGATCCTATACGAAATGCCTAGATTTGTGTTAGAAAACTATACGAATATTTAATTAAAAGAAATATTAAAATATTTTGGAGAAATAATATTTTCGACTCCTTGTATTGAATTGTACTATATTTTTTTACCTATATGGTTATTTTAATTTTTGTTTTGTGTTGGCATTATTGTTTTTATTATTTTATTAGAGACATGACATACTTACACATCCCCCTCATACTAGGTTGTAGATGGATAGAATTAGAAAAAAATGCATTTTTTTGGTTTTAGTGCACATGGACATCACAAAGAATGGGTTCTTTGGTGGTTTTCATGCTCATAGACTTGGTAAAACGTAGGTTTTATTGAAGTGATTTTCATGCCAACAAAACTACTAAAATATGGAGTTCTTAGTGGTTTCTATGGACTTCTTTTTCCAATTTCTATAATCATAAAATTCATCATAAAAGTGTTATTTTTATTTTAGGAAAGTATATGGAACCTTCACCAAAATCAGGGGTTTGTAAAATCTCTTATTTATAGAAAGCTCATAATTTCTTTCAAATTAACCATTCCCAAGTTCCATGACCATGTGGTAATAACATCTAATCTTTTGTTTTGGCTCTTAGACTCATAAAACATTGAACACCTATACTATTTTAATAAATAGTTACATTTATAAGCTTTCAAATTTAATTTAAAATGAAAATATATTATATAATTAAATTGTATTGACAAACATGTTTGTTTTGAAATAGGGCCTTCAGAATTTTATTTTAATTACCTATACTTATTAAATGGAGGGTAAGGATTTAATCTCCACAATATGTTGTAGAATATTCTTAGTAGTAATGGTAGAGAAAAGGTGAATATTTTTGTGAATATTTTTGTGAACAACAGTTATGCCATTTCTACCGTTTTAATTAAATTGATTAATTAACAAAAAAATCACATGAACATGATTCACTATTTTTCGAGAATGTGGTATTTGTAATCCATAGTATCAGAGCATGATATTACAACAAACTCTATTTACAGGTTAATAATCGCCATGGTAAAGTAGAAGTAGAGGTGAATATTAGAGTTAATAATCTCGTTACATATTATATATATATATTATATAATATATATATTATATATATATATATACTATATATTAGTATTATATTATAGTATATATATATCATATGATATATTGTTAATAAATAATAACTCGCGGCCTAATGTAACTAATAAATGAAATGGATTTTTGGTTGGAATTTGATAATACGATTTGTAGTAAAATTGTGAATTTTTATTTTTTAAAATGTATTTTCCTCTGTGTCCTCTTTCCAATGCCACCAACATGATCAAAATTGGTTTCTTGAATAAAGATTTATGCCCAATCTCCCAAGATGACCTCATTATATACTTTTTCAGTATAGCAAACTTTTACGAAGTGCTATGTTTCACCATTTTGACTTTCATACCTGAAAAAATGCTCAAAAGACTAAAGATTGTCCCCATTCTGTACCTTCTTATGAAATTTCAATCTGATACTGAGAGAAAAAGTTATGACGATTTTCTCAAGATCACCTATTTGGGATGTAATTTGGGAGCCTATAAAAACCCTTAATTCCTTCAGCGATAACTCCACAAGCATATAGAAACAATATATGAAATTTGGGCCCAAACTTAATTAAGGATTCAACTCAAATGCGTTTTCATATTAGTGTCTGAAACTTTGCAGAAAGAAATGTATAGCAAAAATGCCACAATGACCTATTTGAGATGGAATTCTGGAGCTTACAAAAACCCTAATTTCCTCAGATCATATCTCTGAATATATAGTGAGAAAAGATCTGAAATTCGAACTTGAGGATCTAAAAAAAAGTTAGAGCAAAAATTCCATGACGACTTCTTTGGAGAAGAGAAACCCCAGAATCCAATGCCCTAATACCAAATGTTATGAATTAACAACATCAACAACATAGAAATTAGCCTCTTCAAGGGGGAAACCTCCTTTACATTACAAAAATAAAAAATTATTGGATGATGCCAATGACAATACCTCCTTCCTATATATAGAAGTCTAAGTGGTCCGAATACAATCAGAACCTACATAACAATAATATTGTAGGGCCACAACAATAAAAATGGTGGGCTTCTATGGGGTACAATAATAACAATATGGGGACTATATGGGCAAAATAATATAGCAAAGTGGTTGCACTAATAACAATAAGGGTTTACACTAGTAGTAGAGGGACCTAACATCCCTATCTCTACCCCCCCACTCTCTCTCTCTCTCTCTCTATCTACCCTCCAGCCTTGTCACTATCTCCCCACTCTCTCTTTCTTACACTTCTCTCCCTCTCTCACCTCTTTCTTTCTCTCTCTCTCTCCACCTTTTTATCTATATGTCTTTCTTCTTCCCTACATATCTATTTCCCTACAACTCTTGACCTCTCTCCCTCCCTCTCTCCTCTCTCTCATGTCCTCTCTCTCTTCATCTCTCTCCCTTTGTCTCCCACCTCACTCTATCTCCCCTCCCTTTCTCTCCCTCCTTCCTTCCATCTCTCTTTATTTTTCACTATCTCACCCCAAAACGTACACACTCTTTCTTTATCTCTCCCTTATCACTCCCTCTCTCTTTCTCGCTCCACTTTTCTCTCTCTATGTCTTTCTTATTAACTTTGTCTCCCCCCCAAGTCCATTTCTATATCCCTTCCTCTCAACTCCTCTCTATCAAGTCCTCTCTCCAGTCCTTCGTCTCTCTACTACCTCGCTTTCTGCCCCCAATATCTCTCACCCTCTCTCTCTCTCTCTTGCATCCAAACTTCTTACAATCTCTCTCCCATGTATATCTCTCTCTCTTTCTCTCTCTCTTTGCCATCCAACCTTGTCACTATATCTCTCTCTTTCTTACCATTCTCTCCCTCTCTCACTCCTTCAAATTAATATTCTCAAATATTACAACTTTGATGTGAAAATATTTTTTCTTTAAACATTTTATATCCCTATGTATGGATTTTCCTTTGAAATATTTCTTTTAAAAATGTTGAATTAAAATAAATATTAAAAGCTTTTGGAGAAAGCTTCTAGATTGTTTGTGTTCAATTAAATTTTTTCCTTGGATTTAATAAATGGTGTTAGCTTTAGTAAAGAGTAAAGATGTCTAAAATTTTACATAATTTGGAATTTTAATATGGTAATTTTTTTTGTTGAAGGTAAATTTATGATACATTCAAATTCACTTATATGATAAGGGAACTTTTCAAAGCATGAGATAATTTACTAAGGTCTCCATCACGCAGAGCTGAGGCATGACGGCACTAGTGAGTTGATTCGAGTGCCAAATTTAATGGCATTTACTGCTACTACGAAACGGTTTAATTGCTTTCTGTGCAAGCTTACTGGTAGCCATGTGGCTATGCCAGTTGCTGTCCTGTTCCATTGCCATCAGATTACTCTTGGCGTACACCTACATAAAGGAAATATTAAATAATTGAAATAATAATATATTTATATTAATATATAAACTTTTAAATCAATTATAATTTAAGGTAATAAATTGAATTATTTAAATTAATACATTTGAGTGCATGTGGCTGCCATACAGACTATACAAATACCACTTTTCTCCTAGAAATACCAGCTTTCGGGGCCATGCTCACTTCCTATGCAGCATATGCCCAGGTGTCGTCCAAACATCATTTAAATGCCCATTCTCTCCAAATCTAAAGTCTAGGAAAATAGAATTTAAAAATTCAAATATTGTTGAAACATAATGTTTGTTTTCTACAAATCTAATGTCAAATAATTACACCCCCGGATGTGGGTGAACCAATTCAGAGTTAATGTTATTATTAATGGCAGTCGGCGTTTTGTCCTGTCCTTCGCAGCTCAGAGCCATTATGCAGGCCGGTGTCAAGATCAAGAAAGCTCATTTGATGCAAACTCAAATCTGAGGGAAGGAGAAATTAATTGTTTTCCATGGTAATTACAATGCTCAAAAAGTTATAATAATGAAATTCTTGGTCTTTCTCCTCAAGATCTGCTCTCCAGTTTAGTGCTTCTACCATTCCCTTTTGGAGTCTTTCCGCAGAAGATTTATCTTAGGTATCAGAGCTCGACCCCTACTTGCTCTGGTGACTGTTATCCAACGTTATTTCTCACCTTGTTTGCCTGGGCACGGGACTCTATTTCGTGTTGTTGGGAAATGGTCAGGCACACGATGAGTAGCCGTCAGGGAGAAAGTCGTGGAGGACGCAGTAATTCTCAGGATGCACAAGCTAATTCTCAGTTAATTCCCCCTTCCAGCCCCTCCTGCAGGCCTCTTCTGTATGACGCGTTTTATAATTATCATTTGAGGTTTCAAAACAGTTTACTCAGGCCCATCATATCTGCAAACATTTCCATTATTATATCGGAGGAGGAGTCTCTGCCTCGTGCTTCAGCTCACACTAGGGTGGATTCCTCTTAGGGAGGCCTCAGATTCGTGGGTTGCCAGGGTGTCGAGCCACAGCAGAGTGAGAGTGGTCAGGCCCACTCACAAAATGAAAGGAAAATGGTAGACATGGCTATGGGTGGTGATTCGGCTTCAACATCTATTGAAGCTAATTCAGGCAGCACTCTTCAAACTTCGATTCCTCCTGGTGGTAATGGGGAGGATGCTACAATCAATAATGATGACTTCTGGTATGCTGCAAGGTCATGTGACTTTACCTGATTCTTGTGGACATATTCTCTGATTTATTTTCGGATCTTATTCTCCTATTTCTTCTTTCTTTGGTTCTTTTTAGGCGAATAGGTGATCTGTCTCCCTGGTTTTGTCTGGGTTAATGTGGGTTGGCTTTTTGAGGACCTTATGCTGTTTTGTTCAAGGTCCTATGTTTGGTTTTGTGAACACTATAATTGATCCTCCCAATCATGGGATAGTTCTATAAGGGTGAAAGCATGCTGCTCTTCTCTGTCGAGGCTTCGTCCTCCTTGTAAATTTATTGTTACTTTCCGAGAAAAAAAATGTCAAATAATTACACTAGCAGTTTTCATTAGCGCCTTATTAGAGATCGAAATATTATAAGTATTCAAATAGGATTGGGATACACTAACATAATTGGTCTTAATTATATAAGAAAATTAAGTTTAAAATTGTTAAACACTATATTTGAAGTTATGAAACTATTTAACTATATAATTAACTATATTTTTAAATTTACTATACAAATAAATATATATTTGAATTCTACTTTTTGTTGTTAATCTCAATCCCTAATAAACGTAACATTTAGTTTTCCTTTTTAACAAAATTATTGCACAACCAAGAATCATGATATTCTTAACAAAACTAGATTGAGTAAACACAATTACCAAACACAAATTTACCTACTTATTTAGAAATTTATTTAGAACACTTAATTGTAGTTCAGTACATGTCAAACTTTGTAAAATAATTGAAATATATAACAAACTTTATTGCTTATATTAAAATGACCACACACAACATTTGCATGTAACAGTGGTTACTGCAAATTAAAGTATGGATGTAACATTTTCTTTGTTACTTTTTCTTTTTAGCATATGTTAAATCCAATCTTTAAATGGATGTAATGTATGCAAAAAAGGAAAGAGAGAGGAACAAATGTTACTGTCAAATCAGGCAATAACTCCTCAAAGCAAAATTGATTCGTATGTTTATTCCTTTAGGTTGGTCTCCATTACATGCATGAGGGAGAGACTGTTCACTTCATCTCCCAATGACTATTCACATTACTCACTTATTTATTTACATTATTTTCACTCAATCCTGATCATAGGGTGTCAACATTCCCCCCATTAATCTAAAGGGATGTTGGTGAGTCCAAGCATCATTTTGAATCATTCAAGTTTTTCTTTTCCAAGTGTTTTGGTGAAGATGTCTGCAATTTACTCATTAGTGGAACAATGGTGGAGATGGATTACTTTGGCCTCAACATGATGTCGAATCAGATGATATTTAGTATTCATATGCTTGGTTCGATCATGGAACTTTGGTTTCTTCGCAAATTTTATTGTAGAGGTATTGTCAACCATGAGTGGAGTTGATTGTACTTGTTTTACCTACAAGTCTTCAAGAATTTTCTTGAGGCACAAAATTTCTCTTTTTGCTTCAGTTGCTGCCACGTATTCTTCTTCTATTGTGGAATCTACTCGAACTGATTGTTTTCATGATCTCTAGGAGACAACTCCTGATCCAAGACTCATAGCATGTCCTGAAGTAGATACCCCAGTTTCGTTTTCTCCATCGAAGTCTGAATCAGAGTATCCAATCAAGTTGACGTTGTCCACCTGTGTATACTTGATTCCAAAGCCCTGAGTTTCCTTCAAGTACCTTAGAACTCATTTTGCAGCAGAGCAATATCCCTCACAAGGATTTTGCATAAACTTGGAGAGGATTCCAAAAACAAACAAAATGTTTGGTCTGGTAGTAGTTAGGTAGTTGAGACTTCATATAATCTATATATACTTTGTTGCATCCTCAAATTATTTTCCTTCAACAGATGTGAGCTTTAAGTTTTGTTCCATTGGAGTAGTAAGAGGATTGCATTCTGTCATGTCAAACTTGTTCAACAGATCTCCAATGTATTTCTTTTGAGAAAGAAATATGGAATTCGGAATTAGGTTACTTCAATACAAATATAGTAACGAACATAGCCCAAATCAGTCATTTCAAAACTTTTCCCCAATTCCTTCTGTATGGATGCAATGTAGCTTTCATTGTTCCCCGTCATTAAAAGATCATCTACATATACCGCAAGATATACAACTGTTTTCCCAACTTTCTTGACAAATAAAGTTGCATCATCAAGATATTAATGTTTGGAATTGAGTTTCAGAAGATGCTCAATTAGTTTTTCATAGCAGGCTTGCGGTGCTTGTTTGAGGCAATATAAGAACTTCAACAGTTTGCATACTTTATGTTCGTGTCCTTTCATATAAAGTCCTTCAGGCTGGGACATTAAAACATTATGTTTTAGATCTCTATTCAAGAAAGAATTTTTTACATCCATTTCATGGACTTTCCCACCGTTCTGAGTTGCTAGGGCAAAGAGTGTCTAGATGGTAGCCCATTTTGCTGTGGGGGCAAAATTCTCCTCATAATCGACCCCTTCCTTCTGTGCAAAACCTTTTGCCACAAGCCTAGCTTTGTGCTTGTCAAGTGAGCCATCATCTTTTTATACTTGTTCTTGTAGATCCACTTGCACCCAATTGGTTTGGTTCGTAATGGAGGATCCACCAGCTTCCAAGTGCCATTCTTTATGAGGGCATCATACTCCTTTTGCATCACTTCTTTCCATTCGTCATGATAAGAAGCTTCTTGGAAGGATGTTGGTTCAAAATCTATAGAGAAGTTCAATTCACAATCATAAGAAACATCCATATCAATAGGTGAATTAGAGTCATCTACATCACCTCCATTTTGCTAGTTTGAATTTCTAGTTCCTGTCTTTCCAATCTCATCACGATGAACACTTTCAAGTTTCTTTGTCATCCACTTTGGGGGACCTTTTTCAGATGGTCCAGGCTACTTTGATGATTGAGTTGGCACTAAATCAAAATTGAGTTTCTCAATTCTGTCAATCACATCACTTAAAGCATCATCTGTTGTTGGAGTTTCACGATGGGGAGAGTGTTCTTCAAAAGAAGATTCCACATGCTGATCTAGTATAGGAATCCCCCCTTCAAGATGTGGAATATGATTATCAAATTCCTAAAATGATTTTGCTTTTATGAATCTATCCAAGTGATCAAGTTGCCACTCAACAACATTGTCAGTTTTGGATGATTCAAGAAAAATTACATCTATAGATACAACAAAATTTTTATTTACTTCATCATACAGATGTTATGCTTTGGAGGTGTTTGAATACCCCAAGAAGATACACTTATGACTTCTAGCACCCAGTTTGTTCCTATGTACCTTTGGTATTAAAGCATAACAGGTGGAACCAAAGACCCTCAGATGTTTACCGAAGGAACATGTCCATACCAAATTTCATATGGAGTCTTGTTTCTAATAGCATTAGATGGACATCTATTCTTTATATTTGCAACACATAGAATAGCATCAACCCAAAACATTATCTTTACATTTTTTAAGAAGAGCATGGATCGTACCATATTTAAGATTGTCCTATTCATTCTTTCAGCTACACAATTATGTTGGGGATTATAAGGCACAATTGTTTGATGTTTGATCCCATGTTGGCAAAGATAGTTTTCAAATTCATTTGATGTGTACTCTTTTCCATTATTAGTGTGAATGGACTCAATATGAGATTGTGCATCATTTTCAATCCATTTATGAAAAATCTTGAATGTTTGAAAAGCATCATATTTGTTCTTCAATAAATAAATGCAACACATTATGGTGTAGTCATCAATAAATCTCATCATATGTTTATTTCCATTTGTAGAAGGAACATGCTTTGGACCACATAAATCTGAATGAATGAGTTCAAGTTTTCTATGTGCTCTTGAATGTGAATCATGGAAATACTATTTTCTATGCTTTCCTAGAATACAACCATCACATTGCTTAAATTTTCTAGGAATTGTAGACAAACCAGCAACACCATTTTTCTTCAACAAGAGGAGGTTGTCATAGTTCAAATGTCCTTGCAGCTTGAGAAGCCTTTCTTCTTCAATTCACCTCATGACAAGTGAGTGGTCAGATGCTTTTCTTACCTCAAGCTTACCATCAAACATATGAACGGAGTGACGTTGCTGGTGGATGTGGACCAAGGACACGAAGTTTTTCTTCAGTCGTGGGAGATATAGATCATGATGCAGAGGAATGTCTAGAATACCACGTAGTTTAAGCCTGATTATGTCAATCCCTGATGGCCTAATTTTTTATTATTCTGTAAAGTATAATACTCCATCAACATTGTCAGTAAATTCTTCAAAATAATATTTTCTATGAATCATGTGGCAGGTTGCTCCTGAATAAAGCAACCAATCATTTTTCCAAGAAGCAAGTGAAGCATAATAAATCTTCATTTACTCTAATGTTACATTGTGCCACAACACAGTGAACAAATTCAGGTGCTTTACCTTTGTTTGTATCATCAATTTTAACTTTTTGTTGCTTTCTTTACCGCTCAATTTTGTCCCATGGTAGCTTGCATGTAGAGGCATCATGTGATCCATTTCTTTTGCAGCGTATGCAGTGCAAATCTGCATTTTCTCCTTGAGAGTGTTTGCCCCCTTGCCTCTAAAATATCTTCCTCTTCCTCTTCGACCACTTCTTCCTCTGGAAGAATCTTTAGGAGGATTATTTTCTTTAGGAGCAAGGCACATAGCCTCTTTAGAAGATTCAAGGGCTGTCTTCTTTCCAAAATCTTTCTCTCTTTGAGAAAACATTTTCACAAGAGAGTCAAATGTGATATATTTGTGATTTCCATTTTCTTGCAATGACTCAAGATAATTAGAGTAAGTAGGATAAAGTGCCTTGAGAAAAGCGATAGGAGGAATATCTAATTCAACATAGTGGATTTGATATCGTGCACTATAGACTTTACTAGAGATGCAAGAGCAAGGGGATCATTATTTCATTGTTCAGGAGTGAAGAGTTTAATCATGAGTTGAACAACTTCAAATGCAGAATGTGAGTCATAGAGTTCTTTTAGATTTTGTAAGGCTTCAAAGGCAGTTGAAAGTGGAAAAATATGGCGACTCACTCTTCATTTACAAATGTTGCAATTAATGCATAAGATTTTCTTTTCTTGTTTTCCCAAATGACAAGCTCTATGTCTGAGGTAGGCTGTTTTGGTTCTTTGTCTCCATCTTCGACACACACTCCTTTCCACAACTCATTGAAAACGAGGGTGTGTTTAATCATCCAGGACCACTTAGGATAGTTCTCCTTGCGAGTGAGAACTATTGCCACAATAGATATGATTGAATGCATACTGTAAAAAAATATTTCTGCAGGCAAAAATCTATGTATTGTAAAAATACTTCTGTTGATAGAAAAATACTTCTACCAATATATAGTAAAATTGTAGTTCTTGTGGTATTTTTTTTTTTTAATTACAATTCAAAGAGGCATTGGTATGACAATACTATATTGAAATATAGTACTATAATGAAAAACTTAGAGTATTCATATATTGAAACATAGTACTATTGTGCAGATGGTCTCAAGCATAGCCATTACACTAATGCATGAATAGTGTAACTATGGACTTTCTAAACATTTTTTTCAATGCACAACATACCAATCAAAAACACCATATATGCCATGATATCCTCGCTTCATATAACAATCAATGCACCCTCACGGTGTTCCCACACATTGACTCTTCAATTAAACGTCGAGAAGCATTACGTTGTGTTAAAGCATTACACAATTTTGACCAGTAAAGAACGAACAAAATAGTAACATCGATTAAATCCTCAATTAGACTGTCCCTCTGGCCACTAGCACTGACCCCTTCCATTTTAAAAATGTCAATGAAATATACTAGATACATCTTCAGCAAAACCGCACTGAAACTCAAAACACAGTCGATACATCTTCACCAAAACCACACTGAAACTCAAAAGACAGACGATACATATCCAGTAAAACCGCACTGAAACTCAAAAGACAGTCAATACATCTTCAAAAAAAACACACTAAGACCATGTTAGAAAGGCAAGCGGACTTCTGTGAACGTTCTGCTATACAGTAGCCCATTTTTAGATAGGTGAATGCATAGCGTAATGGAACAGAGGTCTCAGTTCAGTTAATGTAATGTTCGCAGTAGTTTAAAAGCATATCTTGTCTCTTGCAGATTGTCATGTACATTCTCTGTAGGCTCACGATGTCTCATAGCAATAACTACGCAAAGTGAGAGCCTCTATCGATCTCCCATGAACTCTACCAGAACCAGCAAGAGTCCACATCTCACCATGCAATCCACACCATTTGTGAATGTTGCTACCTCTGGATTTCCAAAATGAATTCTCCATCAAGAGAACCAGCAAAACTATTCTCAAAGGAGTGAGAAGCATCGTGACACCTGGTGACACCGGTGAGCCACTATGTAGGAACATAATATAAAATCTCAACTATTAATAAAAAGGGAAGGACAACATGAGCATAAAACAATAATAAAAACTTGGAGGAGCAGCGTATGGATGGAGCAATGTTCAGATGTTTATGAAATTCATCGATAGCATTTCAACACAGTAAAAGGAGCAGCGAGAATAATAGTGAATAGTAGGTGGAGCAGGCTCTGAAACCTATCATACATTATATGAGAGCTGACTGCACATTAGAGCAAGGGGTAGCTTATATATGGGAAATTGAATTCAGTCAGATGGGCGGGTGTGAGTTCAGCAAAATGGGTAGAATAATGCAGAAACTGACACCAAGAGTTACAAAAAACCTAATTTTTGGAGCTTGCTCTTATACCATGTCAGAACAGGCAATAACTCCTTAAAGAAAAATTGATTTGTATGTTTATTCCTTCAGGTTGGTCTTCATTATATACATGCGGGAGAGACTATTCACTTCATCTCCCGATGACTGTTCACATTACTTATTTATTTATTTACATCATGTTCACCCAATCCTGATGATTATGTGTCAACAATTACATCCATACTTTAACTTACCTTTTACATGACCACCTTTACAATATCAGTGGTCTTTTTAATAAGAGGAAACAAATATTGTTATACATTTTGATTGTTTTGCAATGTTTCCCATGTATTGAAACATTAAGATACTTGTATAAGGTTTCTAAACTCTTAGATCAGTTTGTGTTTGGTAATTTCAACCTTAATTGTAAATATTATGTCGTGTTTATTTCAAAAGTGTTTCTATAAGGAATATCAAGTTGTTTAGTTATGATGATTTTGTTAAGAAAATAAATGGTAAAAAACTGATTAGTTGTTGTTCAGTTTAAAAAACAGTCCAAATATGTAACAAACTTTGTTGCCTCATATTAAAACTACCACATGCAACATTTGGATGTAAGAGTGGTAATGTATCATTAAACATTAAGTGATTTGTGTAAGCTTTCTAAATTCTTAGTTCACTTTGTGTTTGATAATTTCAGCCGAAATTTGCAAAGATTATGTTGTTTTTATTTCAAAAGTGCTTCTATAAGGAATATCAAGTTGTTTAGTCATGACATGATTTTGCTAAAAGAAAAATAAAAATAAAATGATTATTTGTTGTTCAGTTTAAAAAATATTCCAATTATATAACACAATTTGTTGCCTCATATTAAAACTACCACACACAACATCTAGATGTAAGAGTGGTTATGTAACCCGTAAATTAAAGTATGGATGTAACACTTCTTTTTATGTTTTTCTTTATTAGAATATGTTACATCCAATCATTAAATGGATGTAACATATGCAAAAAAAGAGAAAGAGAGAGCAACAAATGTCACATCCATACTTTAATTTACAACTGACATGACCACTCTTACAATGTGTGTGGCCTTTTTAACACACTTTGTTGCGTCATACTAAAACAACCACACACAACATCTAGGTGTATGAGTGGTTATGGAACCCATAAATTAGTATGGATGTAGCATTTATTTTTCTCTTTTCCCTTTTTAGAATATGTTACGTCCAATCATTAAATGGATGTAACATATGCGAAGGAAAGAAAGAGAGAGCAACAAATGTCACATCCATACTTTAATTTACAATTGGCATGACCACTCTTATAATGTGTGTGGCCCTTTTAATAGCATGAAACAAAGAGTGTTATATATTTTGATTGTTTTGCAGGGTTTCACATGTATTGAAACATTAAGGGTCTTGTATAAGTTTTCGAAATTCTTAGTTCAGTTTGTGTTTGGTAATTTCAAATGCAATTTGAAAATATTGTCATTTGTATTTCAAAAGTGTTTCTATAAGGAATATCAAGTTGTTTAACTATGAAATGGTTTTGTTACAAAAATAAATAATAAAAAACTCATTATCTATTGTAGTTCAGTTTTAAAAATAGTCCAAACATATAACACACTTTGTTGTCTCATTTTAGAACAACCACTTACAACATTTGAATGTAAGAGTGGTTATGTATCCCATAAATTAAAGTATCAATGTAACATTTATTCGTCTCTTTTTAGTTTTTAGCATATGTTATGCCCAATATTTAAATGGATGTAGCATATCCAAAAAAGGAAAGAGAGTTGAAAAATTGTTACATTCATACTTTGATTTATCTGTTACCTGACCACTCTTACATCCAGATGTGCGTGGTGGTTTTAATATAAGGACACAAAGATTCTTATAAATATATTTGGATTATTTTGCAAGGTTTCATATGTATTGAACCATTAAGCAACTTGCATTAGTTTCTAAATTCTTAAATGAGTTTGTGTTTGGTAATTTCCAATGCAATTTGCAAATATTATGTCGTTGTATTTCAAAAGTATTTCTATAAGGAATAACAAGTTGTTTAGTAATGACATGATTTTGTTTAAATAATAAATAATAAAAAACTAATTATCTGTTGTTCAGTTTAACAAACAGTCCAAATATATAAAAAAAATTGTTTCCTAATATTAAAATGACCACACACAACATCTAGATATAAGAGTCGTTATGTAAACCATAAATTAAAGTGCATGTAACATTTCTTCGTCCCTTTTTCTTTTTTAACATATGTTACATCCAATACTTTAATGGATGTAACATATGAAAAATAGAAAGAGAGAGGAACAAATATTACATCCATACTATAATTTACCTATTACATGACCACTCTTACATCTAGATGTGCATGGTGTTTTAATATCAGGAAATAAAGATTGTGATATATTTGGATTGTTTTTCAATGTTTGACATGTATTAAACCATTAAGCGACTTAAGTTTCTAAATTCTCACATGAGTTTGTGTTTGGTAATTTCAACGAGAACTTAGATTATCTCATTTGTATTTCAAAAGTTTTTCAATAAAGAATGTCAATTTGTTTAGTTATGACATGATTTTGTTAAAAAAAAATAATAATAAAAATTTCATTGTTTGTTGTTCATTTTAAGAAACAGTTCAAATGTATAAGAAACTTTGTTTCCTCATGCTAAAATGACCACACACAACATCTAGATCATTTCTTCATCTCTTTTTCTTTTTTAGCACACACAACATCTGGATATAAGAGTGGTTATGTAAGCCATAAATTAAAGTATGGATCTAACATTTCTTCGTATGTTTTTATTTTTTACAATATGTTACATCCAATCCTTAAATGGATGTAACATATGCAAAAAAAGAAAGAGAGAGGGACATAGGTTACCTCCAATCTTTAAATGGATGTAACATATGCAAAAAAGGAAATAGAGAGGAACAAATGTTACACCTGTACCTTAATATACCTGTATCTTTGTCAGTCCTTGCCCCAGCTTTGCTATAATTATCATTGCTACTTAAGTCGCCCCTTTGCTATAAACTGTCATCGTTATCACTGCTATTCGATGCTCCAACTTCTTCCTCCAGAGCTGCAGGCCTCTTGTGCATGAAATCCCCACCAAACTCCCTCATCTGAATTTGTGCAAAAAGCATTCAGGCCCCTCTACAACCGGTCATTTTAGTAGTGCATCAGCAAGATATTTTACTGGGATTTTACTCATTAGGGGTAGTCCATTCAAAGCTGTTATGGATGATTTTCAAGGGGGGTGTTCTCAGACTAGCGAATATGGGACCTGTTCTGCAAAAATTGAGAGTTTACTGGATTTCACATGGTGATGTAAGCTGATATTTTAAAGGATGATTGATACATGCATAGCGTAGTTTTGATATGTCACTATTTTAAACGTTGTTTGATTGAAGTCCATCATACTTTTAAATGCCGAGGATAGTAGAAGTTTTTTTTTTCATAAGAGAAATTTTTTTTGCCATCAGAAGTATTAGTCTATCAGCAAAAGTTTTTTTTTATATCAACAGGAGTAACTTTTTACAGAATGCATTCAATCATCTCTATGATAGGAATAGTTCTCACTGGCAAGGAGAACTATCCTGACTAGTCCCGGATGGTACAACACACCCCCATTTTCAATGAGTTGTGGAAAGGAGTGTGTGTCGGAGAAGGAGACAGTGACCCAGAAAAGCCTACATCAGACAAAGAGCTCGCCATCTGGGAAAACAAGAACCGCAAAGTGTATGCATTAATCACAGCATATGTAAATAAGGAGGTGAGTCGTCACATTTCAACATGTTCAACTGCCTTTGAAGCTTTACAAAAGCTGAAAGAGCTCTATGACTCACATTCTGCACTTGAAGTCATCCAACTTATGATTAAACTCTTCACTCTTGAATTGCAAAATAATGATCCTCTTGCTCTTGCATCTGAAATAAAATCTATAGTGCATGATATCAAATCAACTAAAGTTGAGCTGGATATATCTCTTATTTCTTTTCTGAAGGCACTGTATCCTACATACTCCAATTATCTTGAGTCTTTGCAAGCAAATGGAAATCTCAAGGATATAACCTTTGACTCTCTTGTGAAAAAGTTTGCTGAAAGAGAAAAAGCCTTTGGAAAGAAGACAGTCCCTGAATCTTCTGAAGAGACTGTATGCATGGCTAATAAAGAAAAATATCCTGCTCAAGATTCTACAAGAGGAAGAGGTGGACGAAGAGGAAGAGGAAGATACTTCAGAGGCAGGGGGGGCAGACATCCTCAAGGAGAAAAGGCAGATTTACATTGTATTTGCTGCAAAAGAAATGGATCACATGATGCCTCTACATGCAAGCTACCATGGGACAAAATTGAGCAGAGAAGAAGCCAACAGAAAGGTAAAACTGATGATACAGACAAGGTAAAGCACCTGAATCCGCTCACTATATTGAGGCACAATGTAACATTGGAGTAAATGAAGATTTGTTTAACACTTCACTTGCTTCCTGGAAAAATGACTGGCTGCTTGATTCAGGAGCAACCTGTCAAATGACTCATAGAAAAGACTTTTTTGAAGATTTCACTGACAATGTTGATGGAGTAGTTTACTTTGCAGATCAGTCAAAAATCAAGCCAACAGGGCTTGGCACAATCAGGCTTAAACTGCCTGGTCTCCCAGACTTTTCTTCTTGATCATGTTCTATATCTCCCACAGCTCAAGAGAAACTTGCTGTCCTTGGTCCACATCCGCCAGCAAGGTCACTACATTCATAGGTTTGATGGCAAGCTTGAGGTAAGAAAAGCATCTGATCACTCACTTGTCATGAGGGAATAGAAGAAGAAAGACTTTTCAAACTGCAAGGAACATCTACTCATGCACAACATTTCTCATATATTTCTCATCATGAAGAAGGTACACTTCCATCAAGTTTATTATGGCATGCTAGATTTGGACATTTAAACTATGACCGTCTCCGTTTATTGAAGAAAAATGGTGTTGCTGGTTTGCCTACAATTCCTAGAAAACTTAAGCAATGTGATGCTTACATTCTAGGAAAGCATAGCAAACATTCATTTCATGACTCACATTCAAGAGCACATAGGAAGCTTGAACTTATTCTTTCAGATTTATGTGGTCCAATCCCTGTTCCTTCTGCAAATGGAAATAAATATATCATGACATTTATTGATGACTGCACAAGAATGTGTTGGGTTTATTTATTGAAGAACAAATCTGATGCTTTCCTAACATTCAAGAATTTTCATAAATGGATTGCACTGATAATGGAAAAGAATATAAATCAAATGAATTTGAACAATATCTTCGCCAACATGGGATTAAACATCAAACAAATGTGCCTTATAATCCCCAACAGAATGGTGTAGCTGAAAGAATGAACAGAACAATTTTGAATATGGTACGATCCATGCTTTTTTTCAAAAATGTAAAGATAATGTTTTGGGCTGATGCCGTTCTATGTGATGAATATATAAAGAATAGATGTCCATCTAGTGCTATAAGAAACAAGACTCCTTATGAATTATGGTATGGACATGTTCCTTCGGTAAAAAATCTCAAGATTTTCGGTTCCACCTGTTATGCTTTGATACCAAAGGTACATAGAAACAAACTTGGTGCTAGAAGTCGTAAGTGTATTTTCTTGGGGTATTCAAATACCTCCAAAGCATACCGCCTCTATGATCGCTTGGATAGATTCGCAAAAATGAAATCATTTCAAGAATTTGAAAATCAGATTCCACATCTTGAAGGGGGGATTCCTCTACTAGATCAACATGTGGAATCTTCTTCTGAAGAATATTCTCCCCCATCTGAAACTC
>APFE030160297.1:0-36028 GCA_000404065.3 Pinus taeda
TGTAACATTGAAAGGAACATAATGAAAAATCAAGCTGGTAGTCCTGGTTTTGGGATCCAGTGGGAAATCTCTGTGTATATGTGTTTTACGTGTTATCCTCTCGCATTTTTATTTTTTCCTGTGATTTAAAATTCGTATGCAGGTAATTTCTGTACAGGGTTAAAACCTACACCAAAGTGTACCCACACATCTTTCAAAGAAAAGTTTAGTAGTGGATTCCGCTGTGATATTCTTCTTGCAGGCCACCATAATGGCCATCTTCGAGAATCTATCGATGACCGCAAAAAAATAGTTGTTTCCATGCTTAGTAGAAGCAAGGACCGATATGTAATCCATGGAGATGGATTCCCAAGGTTGACTAAGGGTAGGTAGTAGAGTATAGAGGCCTTGCTTCTTGATGGTCGATTTGGCAATAGCATAGGCAATCCAGGATCTGATGTACTTCCCGACATCCTGCTGAAGATTCAGCCAATAGAAATACTTCAGTAGTACTGTCACTATTTTCTCAACCCCGAAATGCCTACCGACCCAACTATAGTGCACTTCCCAAATCATCTTGGCATGCTCGCTTGAAGGAACACAAAGGTGTCCTAGGTGGCATAATAGTGCAACCTGGAGGTGAAAATATAGAACTTGTTGAGCCTCCAAGAGCATCTAGTATGTGTGGCCAAATTCTGGGTTACTTTTGTAGAGAAGTGGCCAATTAGAAGTCTCGTGGCCATAAGAGTTCAGCATGGTGATTAATGCAATTATCAGTGATCAACTGAGGCAGTCTGCAACATTATTGGTGATGCCCTTCTTGTACTTGAAATTCAAATGGAACTGTTGCAGGTATGTGGACCACTTCTGATGGTGATCATTCTACAACTACCCTTGCGTCTATATGAACTATAGGGGTTGGTGTTCTGTGTGGATGATTGTTTCCTTCCCCAAAATGGAATGCTTCTATTGTCAGTAGGCCTGCACAATGGAATACATCTCTTTGTCATAAGTGGGATACTTTTTTACTATGTCTGAAAGTGTCTCACTGTGATATGACACTGGATACCCCTGTTGAGTAAGTACTACCCCAATGGTGCAGTCAAAAGGCGTCTATCTTGATCTCAAATGGTTGTTGCAATTTTGGTAATGTGAGCACTGGTGCAGAGTAGAGGTGATGTTTCAACTCTGTGAATGCCTTTTGTTGAGATTCAGACAAAAAGAATTTTGCTTTCGCTCCTCCCTTGGTGACTTGACTCAAGGGCCAAGTGATATGAGAGAACCCCAACACAAACTTGCTGTAGAAATTGGCAAGAACCATAAAGTTGTGGAGCTCAGTCAAAGTGGTTGGGGTTGTCTAATCCCAAATGACTTGGACCTTGGTTGGATCCACATACACCCTCCATTCATCAATAATGTATCCCATATACTGAACCTAGGTCATGCCAAAAGTGCATTTGCCCAAATTGGCACACAACTTGTGTTGCTGCAGCGTTTAGAGAACATGTTGAATGTGGTGGAGGTGCTCTTCCCAACTCTGGCTGAAGATCAGGATGTCATTCAAGTGTACCACCAAATAAGTTGGTGAATGTCCACAAGATGTCATCCATCAACCTCATCAAGGTTTCACGATCATTTTTCAACCCAAAAGGCATAACCAGCCATTCGAAAAGGCCCTCCTTAGCTTTGAAGGCAGTCCTCCACACATCGGAGGATTCGATTGGTACTTGGTGATATCTGGACTTCAAGTCAATCTTGCTGAAATATTTTGCCCACTTGACTTGGTCCAAAAGGTCATCAATCTGGGGGATCAGGTACCTATTCCAGACATTGATCTTGTTCAGTGCTTGATAGTCAATACAGAGTCTCCAAGTCCCATCCTTCTTCTATACCAACATGATTGGGGGCTCCCACAAGGCAATGAACTCGGTCGGATGTGACATTTCTGCAGTAGCTCCTGAATCTTCTTCTTGATTTTGTCATTCTCCAGAACAGAGAGTCGATAGATTAGTCCATTAGGCAGGGCGAACCTGGGGTCAGATCAATGGAGTGCTTGACCTGACAATGCAGAGACACCCCTACAGGGGAGCTGAAGATGTCCTCGTACTCCTCCATGAACTTTTCCATTTATTGTTTTCATGAGGAGGGGCCCTATCTGGAGGTTGTGGCCACCATCTTCTTCTTTCCTTGAGGGCGTATCATCAAGAAAACAAATTTCCCAGTTTCAGAAATGAGCTTACTACATTGTTTTGCAGTAACCAAAGAGATGGTGGTAGGCGATGCTACCTCTGATATACTATACAACTTATTTCCCAAGGTAACAGTAACATCATGAGGCCTTTGACTCATACATAGCATGTCACTTTCACAAGTACAGTTGGCCTAAAAATAAATGTTGTAGTGATTTCTTCTCAAAGATGTATGAAAATAACCCACTTAAGATTGTGGATGGAAAACAATCTCAACAATATAAATGGTTGCTAAACATTGTAGACCTGCAACAACTGATAGAAACAAAACCTACCAAAGTCCGGATCTATGCCACAATCATAGTTAAACAGCAAAAACAAAGAGTAATAACTCCAATCATCCAATGGAAACCAGATATACAAAGAATAGTTTTATTATAACACCTGTGAAGGGAACAAATAAATTTTACCAGTCCCTCTCTATGGGATGGGTTCTTGGCTATCCTCAAACATCTTCAGCTTGTGCAGAGTCTCTCTCCTCTATAATGTGTAAACCCAGCAAAAATATGGTGTGGGACAATGACAATAATCAGAGTTACAATAGCGAGTGCAACAATAAAAATAATCGAAAGTGAATAATGAATGGAAAACCCTTATATTTATAACAAAATATTGAGTTATCCTTCAACAATGAGCAATAATAAAATATTATTGATCCCATTATTGGAATAACCACCTAGAATATTTTATTATATTTGTTTAGGAGGGAAAAAGTATTTAAACTTTTATTTAGAAATAATAAATAAATAAATTATTTATTTACTATCTCAAGGAATTAGTTAAGGAATAATAAACAAATAATGATTTATTTAATTTATTCCTAAGGGATTTAGTCAAATTTGACAAAGAATAATAATAATATTTAATTAATTATTCTTAGAGAAAATAAGATAATTAATGATTTATCTGTTTATTTTTCATGATTGGTCGTCAAATATGACATGGAATAATAAATTGAACAATGGTTTAATTAATTATTCCTAGAAGAACATCAAATAAATAGTGATTTTATTTAATTATTCTTCATGGGTTTAACTATAAATTGCTTAACAAAAGGTGGTTTATTAAGTAATTTCTCATAGTGAAAGCAATTTTACTATGGTAAAATTGGCTTTACATGGTGTACTTCGATCCATCTAGTAAATTAGGCTAGATGATCAATTTTTTGGTGATAAAAAATTGCCCCCCAATGTACGAATGTTAGGAGCAAAATGTAAGACTGAAGTACATTGTAAAGACATAATCACTACACAACAAAGGGGAGTCAGAGAGAGAGAGAGAGAGAGAGAGAGAGAGAGAGAGACCAATAAAGCTTAATTGAAAGAGGATAAGGATAGAGGGGGAAAGACTAATGCAAGTCTCCTTTTTATGTTGTGGTACCAGACCTCAATGAGGCGGGGGAGGCATACCCATACCTGCTGAGATAACTTAGTACAAAAATAATTATTTGCCTAGAAATATAAAACTGAGCAATGAAGTACATGTTGAATGGTACATGACATGTTGGCATAACAAAGCCATAAAATAATACAATGTGTCCCATATACATAATGCACCTGGAAAAAGAAAATAGGAGAGCTCAAAAGGTCGACTACTAGGGTTTCTGTCAACACTGAAACAACGTAGAGTGGCCTACTTGAACCATCCACCAAGGACCTGACCTCCTGTTGCATATGCCAGAGCAGCGAGGGGCACGGAAGTGAGGAACATGGAACCCCCACAGGGGGGAGCGCAGTCGCTCTCCCCTAAAATCACTGACATGCAGACAGAGAAGGACGCGACCATCATCTTCGGATCTGTAGATGAGGAAACGCTCAAAGCAGAGAATGTGAAAAAGAACAAGAAAACAGGGACGAGTCAGCAAGCAAACAAGACAGATGACAACCAGGGGAGGACTGATAATGCAGAGGACAGACAAAAAATAACCTCCAATACCTACAAGCCCATTGTATCTGAGAGGCCAAGAATAGAGCTACCAGGACAGAAGATTGACGAACGCATCCAATACATGAGGGATCATGCCCTTATAGGAAATTTTATTGGGTTCTGGCCAATAGAGAAAGCGCTACGGGGTTGGATAGCGGCAAAGTGGAAACCCAAGGGACACGTAACTCTGCGTCTGGGCCCAAAAGGGTTTTTTATAGCCATCTTCCTCTGCTTGGAAAACAAGTATAGAATCATGGATGAAGGTCCTTACTTCTTCAACTCAGCAAGGTTATATCTTAGAGACTGGGTAGCCAGATTCAACCCGGATAAAGAAGACCTGACTTGGGCTCCAATTTGGATATGAATGTACTCACTCCCAGAGGAATATTGGGAGGAAAGCCTACTCAAAGACATACGAAATGGCCTGGGGGAATACATAAAGGCTGTTAAAGACAGCTCCAAAGATACACCTCATACGCTCGAATCTGTGTCTTCATGCGCCTGGCCCAGGCCCTGCCGGATTCGATAAGTCTCGCTCACCATGATCATGAATGGATTCATCCCTTGGACTATGAACATGTACCTTTCCGTTGCCAGAAATGTCATGCCCATGGACATCTGTTTCGAGACTACCCTTTAAATGCCATGAGAAGCAATGCAGATCCCCCCAACCCCCCCCCCCAAGATGGCTTCACCAAAGCTCCAAGCCGGAAACGTTCGCATAAAAAGCCCATGCCCAACACTGCTGGAACCCCCTCAACCAATAACAGCTTTGAGATATTAGCCCAAGCCTCTGACTCACCAAATCCAAACCATAAGATCGCTCAGCCTCTCCGCGATGTTCACCCCTACCCTCCTCCCTCAGATCTTCGCCCTCGGTCCCAACCTCTGCAGGACATTGAAACCGAACCCGCCATCACCCATGTAAAGCTAAAAGAGAAAACACAAGATATGGATGTGGATAGCATAGCAGATCAATCCCAAAGCATGGATCCTTTGACAGCAAAAGGAAGTCAGGTGCAACAAATGGAGGAAGAACTGGACAGTATAGATCTGGAAGGACTAGATATCCTCCAACTGGAAATGGTATGTAAAAAAAGGGACTACGAAAAAATCACAGAACTCCAGATAAATAAGCTAGAAGTGGTAATTTCAAGAGCATACCACCAAAGACAACTTGGCATACAGCCAGGAAGCCACTGGGATGATGGGCTCAGAACAAAATATTTCAAAAAAGAGGTCGGAAAACTGAGCTCCGGCGGACTATAGAAGTTGGGAAAATCCTGGTAGATTCAGGTAGATATGCAAAGCTGACGAAGTACTACAAACCATCCATAAATGTTGAGTAATGAAGCTCATCTCATGGAATTTAAGGGGGCTAAATGGCCCTGGAAAACTCAGAATCCTAAAAACATGATAAAGATGGAAAAGCCTAAACTATGTTTCCTGCAAGAAACTAAATGTAGCAGTGACACTTTAGAGAGAATCCTTTCTAAAGCTTGGATAGGTTGTCAATCAGTAGCGGTGGATGCCTCAGGAGCCTCGAGAGGGCTTTCCATAGCCTGGGATGCGAAAGTGCTATCCCTCACAGACTTTCATGCTTCTCACCACTTCATACAAGCAAACTTTCATCTTCAGGGTACCAACATGCACGAGCTCCTCTCCAATGTTTATTTCCCATAGGATGCAAGGAAAAAGGCTGAGCTACTCCACTCTTTAGAAACTTTGAACAGTCACAGAAAACACCCATTATGGATTGCAGGAGGAGACTACAACATGATCACCCAACTGGAGGATAAGCTGGGCGAAAGAAACAAACTGGACTAGGAAACGAAAAACTTCAAAGACTTCATCAACAATGCCTCTCTCATCGATCAGAAATTCTACAATGGTAAATACACCTAGAGTAACAGAAGAACTGGGAAACACCATATAGCTTCTAAACTTGACAGATTCCTAGTCTCAGACAACTGGATTCGGATAGGAGGAGATATCACGGCAGCCATCCTTCCACACTTAGGATCGGATCATTGGTCGATCTCCCTTCAGTGGCAATGTCCAGGCAATGTCACAGGGCGACCTTTTCACTTTGAAGGTTTCTAGCTCACCCACCCAGATTTCAAGGACTTTGTCCACTCCACTTGGAAAGCCTTCACTCCACCAGAAGGATCCAACATGTATCAATTCCAACATAAATTAAAAAATCTCAAGTATCACCTAAAAAGTTGGAATGTGGAGATCTTTGGAAACATATTCAAAGAGCAACAAAACCTAATGAATAACTTGGCCAACCTTCACCAAAGAATTATTACAGAAGGTCACACAGCGGACACACTGGCGGAAGAGAAAAGCATTCACACACAGCTCGAAGAAAGGTGGAAATAGGAAGAGATACTATGGAAGCAGAAATCTCAAATCAGGTGGCTAAAAGAGGGAGAGCGGAACACCAAGTTCTTTCACAGAAAAACAGTGCAATGCATAATGCACGACAACATTCCCTTCCTCCAAAAGCAAGATGGAACAAGAATCGAACAGCATGAGGAAATTGAGAAGGAATTTCTAACACACTTCAAAGAGGTGCATCAAGAGCAGAACAAGGACAGGGGACCTGCAATTGACAAAATCATCCAACATGTGCCAAAACTCATAACTGATGAGCACAATGAATTACTCCTAAAACCTATCTCAACACAGGAGGTGGATATTGCCATGTCTCAACTTAAAGAGGGCAAAGCTCCAGGCCCAGATGGATTCACCACAACTTTCTTTCACTCTTTCTGGGACATGATCAAAAATGAGGTATGGGAGGTAGTGGAGGAATCAAGAGCTCTTCACTGGCTGCTACTGTCACTCAACTCCACTTTTCTAGCACTAATCCCAAAAGAAGAGGAGTCTACTACGCGAGACAAATTTAGACCGATTGCTCTATGCAATGTCATTTATAAAGTGATCTCTAAAGTAATAGCCAACAGGCTGAAACCACTCCTCCCGATGCTTATCTCTCCTGAACAGTCAGGTTATGTTCAAGGCAGACAGATTTTGGATGGTATAATCCTAACGCACGAGATCATCCACTCTCTCAAGAAAACTCGGCAGCTAGGTATGATTCTAAAACTGGATCTTTCCAAGGCTTTTGACAAACTCAGCTGGTCCTATATTCAAAAAATGCTCACTGCTTTCGGCTTCTCCCACATGTGGGTTCGTTGAATTATGAGTCTCCTATCTTCCTCATTCTTCTCCATTCTTGTCAATGGCTTCCCGTCGTAGCCCTTCAGGCCCTCCAGAGGAATTAGGCAAGTCGATCCCCTCTCCCCCTTTCTCTTCATCCTAATGGTTGAAGGTCTAGGTCACCTCATCAAGCACTCCCACCTCTCTCAGCAGCTCAAAGGTCTTTCCATTCACAACTCCCCTACAATAACACACCAGCAGTTTGTTGATGACAACATGCTCTTTGGCTACCCCTTTGTACAGGAAGCCTCCCAATTCAAATCCCTGCTCAATGATTTCTCTGAGGCCTCAGGAAAAAATATCAACAAGTCTAAATCGCAAATCTTCTTCTTTCATACTCAGCTAGTGGTCAAGCTTGTTGTGGCCAGAATCTTGGGCTTCCACATTGCTTCTCTTCCTTCCAACTATCTTGGCGCCCCCCTAACTGCCTCAACCATTAAGCACTCTGCCTGGCGAAGGCTTCTGGAAAAGCTTGAAATGCGTCTCAACCTTTGGACATACAAATCCCCGAACATTGCCAGTTGAGTAGTGCTCATAAAAGCAGTACTACAGGAAATGTCGCTCTATCTGTTCTCAATCTTGGCAGCCCCAAAATGGGTCCAGAAATGACTAAGAGACTTACAAAGGGGTTTTCTCTGGGGAAACACTTCTACCAACCGTAAATGGGCTCTGGTAAAATGGAACACTGTCTGCACCACCAGGGAAAAAGGAGGTATAGGACTGAGAGACCCAAATCATAGCAATGCAATCATGAGTGCTAAAATATGGTGGCAATGGCTCTCCTCACCCGAAAATCCCTGGGCTATCATCTGGACCGCTAAGTATGCCAACAACAGGCCACAGGAGGAACTCATTCACTACATTCCCAACATCCAGGGCTCGTTGATATGGAATGCGGCACAACACTTTCAGTTGATTCAGCAGCACAGTTTCTGGGAAGTTCGAAATGGTCAAATGACTAGATTCTGGACGGATGCTTGGAATCAAATGCCAAAGCTAAATGGGCTCCTACATATCCCTCCCAATCACATTGACGTGGCCCAACAACAGAACAAAATATGGGAGTATTGGGAATAGGAACAAGAGCAAGGATACCGACAGTGGAAGCAAGGTATCCAGCTAACCAGGAATGAGGACTATCCTTTCATAGCTGAACTGGAAAAAGAGATAAGAAAAAGAAGTATCAGATACTCAGAGGACAGAGACATTTTGCGATGGGGTTACAGGCCTAAAGGGGCTTTCACCACTGCAGAAGCATACAAAATTGTAAGCATAGACCCCACCCCGTCAGATCCAATATGGTCCAAAATTTGGAAGTTAGATTCTTGGCCAAAAGTTTCACTCTTCTTATGGTTGGTTGGACACAAAAAAATTCTAACCTGGGAAAAACTCCGGAGAAGAAATTATCATGGCCCCTCCGTGTGTGTAAACTGCAAATCTCAAGAGGAAACTACTCAGCACCTACTGGATGATTGTCCCTTCACCAACCAACTATGGGAAAAGGCAAGCTTCAGGAGTCAGAGAAGGTGTAGGCTTCCAAATGACATAATAAACACATTAAGACACTGGCCAATGCATCCATATAAATGTGAAATTATCAATCACCTATGGCATTTACTTCCTGGCTTGCTTCTATGGAATGTATGGAAAGAACGAAACCAAAGGATATTTAAAGATCAGTACTCTTTGATTGATGTCATCTGGCGAAAGGTTTGTGGGAATCTAGAAGAAACCTTGAATCTTATATTATGGAACAAGGAAGATCTTCCAACTCAAGACAATGAGAAAACCATATGGGAAAACTGGAATCTACAACTTCCCAAGCAGTCCTACACCACCACACAAAACAAAAGCAGCAGAACAAGCCAGACCTCTTGGATCGCCCCATCTGAGCACTCCTTCAAACTCAATTTTGATGGGGCCTCGAAAGGCAATCCTGGGATTGCGGGCTACGGTCGAATTATCAGAGACCATGAAGGCAAGCCTCTACAGATTTATTATGGAAATATTGGATGGGACACAAACAACTCAACTGAGTTGGAAGGTCTCTGGCAGGGACTCATTCTTTCAAGGAAAAACAACTTTAGCCCCCTGGAGGTAGAAGGAGACTCCCAAATCCTGATCAACATGGCTAAGCACCTTCTGAATGGCTCACATGCAAAAAAAATCGCCACGAGCTGGAGGCTGGAAGCAAGACTGGAAGCACTGGAGCAAGAATTATCTAACAACAAAGCTATCACCTTCAATCACACAAGAAGAGAAGGCAACAAAGTAGCTAATCTCCTAGCCAACATTGGCATGGAAAGCGAGCTCACCCTATAGGCAGGAACTCTTGATATTCTAAAGAATCATGCACAAGCTTAGGAATGCAATCACCTGGTTCAAAATGACGCCAACCCCCCGGATGCGGGTGCCAGCTAGTCCAAGGCGGTTGACGGGATAGGGATCTCATGGAGGCCACATGCCGACCATGCACCATGTTCACTTGGGAAGCGGTGGAGCAGGTCACTCCTGGAAGGTGGCTTTAATAGCCACGGGATGGCAGGCTGGGTGCATTTACGCCTTGGCCTCACTTGACTGCGTCATTCAGTTCGGCTCTGCATGGATGTGATTGCCACCTTACGACCTCCGAGGTAGAGCGGGGAGCTCTATATACAGAGGCCCCCTCTGCGTCCCTAACCACTTTTTTCCTGATACCTAGTTAATTCAGTTGCAGGTCCTAGTTAATTCGGGCTCTTCCCTGTTCTATTACAGCCCAGGCCTACTCGTCCAAGTTGATTATTCTCTGCATTACCTTGCTAGCATGGTCCGTGAGCGTCAAAGGTTATTGAGCCGTCGGGGCACCAGCAGAGGAGGGACCTCGAGATGCCCTGCTGATGAGGAGACCCATCCACCTTGCCACTGCCCTCATTGCCACTGCTTCTGCCATTGCCCTAGCTCTGCTGCCTCCAATCCTACCGGCCTAACCAATTCCTGGAGGCAAGCTCCCCAGGGACCTCAGTTGCTCCCTTCTTTGGCTCCACTATCTTTTCCTTCAAAAGTCACCTGAACCGCTCACGTATAAACGCCCACATTTCAGTTATGTTCACTGATGAACCTGTGGATGATGGCAGCTCCATTGCTCCGCCTGAGTTTGCTCCTCCGAGGGACGAGGCCCAAGAAGCCAATTTGGCCCAGGCAGATAAAGGAAAAGATGCAGATTTTCCGAATCCACAGAAGGAAAACAGCTAGCGTCAACCTGTTGCAATCGTGGAAACTGAAACCACGGTGCAGGACGAGGATTACTACAAACCTTGTCTAATCGTGGAGGAGTAGCCGAAGGAATAGCTTGTCGCTTCGATTCAGGTTTTGCTGCTTGGTTCTGGTTTTGGGTTCATGATCTCTTCAGTCAGGTCTCTTTGTCCACTTCTCTCTGGCTGTCTACGTGTTGTATTGTCTATGCAGGTCATTCTGTCTTCGTGTCGTATTGTCCATGACTTGGTTATTTTGGGGTTAGGTACTCTGTACTGGGGATGGGAAAGAAGGTCTGCTCAGCCCTCCCCTGCGTGGAATTTTTGCATCATATGGGTCTGGTCCTCTGTTCTGGTGGCTGGCGAGGATGTTAGTTAGGTTCTCCCCTGCGTGGGATTTTTGTTAGGTCTCAAATGCATGCAACATGCAGTCTGTCTCCTAGCTACACTTGGTCGATCCACTCTGCCATTATCTCTAGAAGTAAGATCCCTCTGTCAGCTTGATTGTAATTGTACCTTGGCTTCATGTACATAATATAATAGTTTAAATAAATAAATAAAAAAATAAATAAATAAACAAAAAATAAAAAAAAATGCACCTGGAAAAAATGAGCTAGGACTGAATAACAATAATATCTTAGTACATGTGAGATACAAATCCCCTTCCCTCAAAAAAAGGGTGGGAGGGAGGGTAGAACAACCGGAGAAGCTCTGTTGAACAAGGAAGGGCTTTGCAAAATTGAATGGATCATTTGGAGGAGATGTGCATGCTATGAACACTGTGATTAGTAAGAACCAAACCCATCAACTTTGTGGAACTGTATTTGAGCATGTAGCATAATAGGAATGCATCTGGACATGTGGGGGGATACCTGAAGGGCCACCCCCTCATTAGGTCTAAAACATCTCACACACACTCGGGAATCACCAGTACAATTTGATACATCACTCGACCATCAAGCGTATGAATCATGAACATGAAACGACCAAGTCAAAGGGAAATAATGAGTCCCTCTGCTCAATCTAAGGCATCGAATAAGAATGGGGGTTGGAACCAAGATACATCGCCCTCTAGGTCGTTCTTCTGGAATAGATGAATTGATGTCAACATAATAGGGCCCGCAATAGATGAGGCAATGAGGACCCTCAACTAACGCACGATCGAAAATAGTAATGTGACTGAGGGAATAACACTAGGGATAATGGGGAAGGTGGTATTGAGGGACAAACATACGACTTCCCTTGTCAGAGCATAAAGTGCATGGTTGACCTGGCAGCCACTAACTCAACTCCGAAGAGGATGGGGGATAGTATGACTAGAGGCCAAAATGAGCAACACAGGATGAACGGTATGCAAATATGGATGGAATACTATGACATGATATAATGAGACATGAAACAGACTGCATGAATGGAAGGGTGACTCGTCACAAATGCTCTGAACAAGGGTGACTCGATGACGCTACCACACAAACTAGGCCCGGTGGGGACCATAAGAATATGAGTAAGTGATGGTTACTCATGACGAAAATCGAGACATGGTATGAAAAGTATTCAGAGGAGGAGGACCTCAAAGTACAAGTGTCTCTTTATGACAAAATTTGATTTTGAGAGACGACGAAGTGACCCTTCTTGGAAAAATGACTTCCTGGTGAAGTGTCAAATCATCGAAAATTAAGGAAGATCCATTATAGTACTTGATGAGAGATTTAAAATGATGCTGATGGTTCATCAAATGGAGCTATGGTCTGGTCACAATGTGCAACAGAAAAACTGTGGGTTTTCCTATAAAAGGGTGTTTTCCCTCCAATTTGAGAGGAGGAGAAGGCCCTAAATCTTGTGGAATCGTAGCAGGAAAAAACCAACCATCGGAATCGGGATCTACAAATTTTAGGAAAGTGGCCTTACTTGTCTAAATATGGCCTTAATGCTTCTTGGAACGATGGTTCCTGGTGAAGAATCAAGGGGAAAATGAGAATTAACTACTAGAGGAGGTCTATAATCACTCTCACCCACTAAGTTGAATATGGGGACTATGTCATACCGAGTAGAATATTTGAAGATATGGTATCAAACATCTATGATATGCAATGTGCATATGGCTCACCAGAGAGGCCAGTAGGACAAAATATCCAACGAATGGGGGAATAATCGACCATACCTAGATTCGATGGGATCTAGGCCGAGACTTAATTGAGAAGATGGCCAAGGGAAAACCATCATGCCCCTAAGCATGGGATTCTGCCCGCAAGCATGTGTGATGGAGGAGACTGATCTAGTATGCAAAGGTGGGAATGATGTCCCCTAGTAGGAGGAGTTTGTGGAGTGCCATTGTGTTCCAAGTGCTCAAAAAAGGGATTCAAGCATCTTGACCCAACTCAGCACGAGATCCTCAAAGGGATGATAGTGATATGTAGGGACCTATGTGCCCCCCCAGTATGCTATGGGCGTACTGGATGTATTAAGAGTGATGGACTCCAAACACTTAATAATACATAATATGATTATGCATTTTTATATGACGATGATGATTTGCCATTTGTTTTATTTATGGTTATATTATGTGGTATACATGTGATAAATGCCAATCTAGAATTTTGTTTGCAATGGCATCTACATATTTATTTTGGGCTCTAGGAACATGACTGAACGTAATGGTTTCAAATTCACGTGCCAACAGCTTAACTCATAGATATTTTCTAAATAGGACCTGGTTATGCACATGATACACACCATTCATTTGCATGACAAGTAACAAGGGATCTAAATGAACATGAAGATGAAGGATGCAATGAGCGAGGGCATCGACTAAAAAACCTATCACTAGAACATATTCGGCCTAATTATTGGTCGCAGATCCAATGCACACATCATTTGAAAGGAATAACATATGCAAGAGGGTAAAAATGGCCCAGGCTGTCGAGGCTAGATTCTGGGAGAAGCGGCTCGCACCGATATATGGTGTGGATGATGGATCCATCTAAAAGGTGCAAAAGACGACAAACAATATGATGCAATATACCTAACTTCATGGCAGAAATAAATACACGCAAACCAAAGGGATGTGCTATGAGCGAAAATTCTTGAGGTAGAGCACATGAGGAGAATTAGGAAGGGAATGGCCTTCAAAATCCTCTAAAGAAATGCCCCCTTGCCTATGTGCAAGGGTAATCAGGGGTAGACATAGCTTCCATGTTTTTCTCATAAGGCTGGAAGATGGGTGGACAGGAAGAAGACTGACTACATGATGCGATGGCATTACCTAGTGCATCAACCTGAGAAAGGAGGTTCACATACGAATCATCTAGAATGGCAGATGACAAGTTGGTAGATGGATGATTTACGGATGTTGAGACATGGGATTCTATCGAAAGAGGTTTGATAGAAACCCGTGCAGAAACCTTAGAAAAGTTTTACTGTGAGGAACTCAAGGATGACGATAGGTAAAGGATGTGGCTTGTGATGTCCATCATCTCGACATCAGGGGGAGGGATCACAATGGTGGGACCAGAGTCTCATTGTTCTGATTGACTAGTGGTACCAAAATCCATGATTATAGGAGTAGATGATCCACTACGAGTGGCCTCCTATTCGCAAATCACCCAAGGCAATTGTGAAATTCATCGAGACAAGGGCAACAATGGGAATAGTGACCATGATGATAACACAGGGCACAAAGGTGATTTGTGCATAATGTTTTGAGTTTCTTGGGTGGTCCCAACAAATTAACATGGACTTCCTAGATATTTGACTCAAGGAACGCTTCATGAACCAAAGGTTTAAGTTGAGGAAGTTCAAGACAATTATTGGTGGCGTGCCCAACAACTTTACACAAAGTGCACAGGAGTGTTGGCTTTGGGGCCTTAGGGGCTAGAGGAGCTTGGGAAGCCTTGTCCTTAGGTTCTTTCCTCTTAGCTTCACCCCCCTATCTGGATGCTTTCACAACAGGAGCTGGTTCATGTTGAGGTTGTGATGGAACTTAAGTAGTGACAGGGGTCATAAGGACTAGTTGAATAGGGTTCAAACCATGATAAGGTCTTAACTGAACAAGCGGAATTTTTGTCGGGGGATCAATGTACCATACTGAGATCTCGAGAGTCATGTTAGGAAGGACCAGAGAAGCCATGAAAGGGACAAAAAATACTCCCAAAGGGGGGAATAAGAAAAGTATCTGGCCTATAGGGTAATGTCCCAGCAGAATAGCTCCTAGATGGTTGAGACCTAGAGGAACAGTTCCTGATGGAAACATAGGAGAGGCACCCACAAACGGAGGAGGTCATGGGGGGTGGATCTAGAGGGCTCAGTTGGGGTGGCAACAATAGGATGTTGAGGAGCTGGTTGTTGATCAAGTGTACCAAACTGCTTAAGGGTAGCCCGTGACACTTGTAACATGCAAACACTCATAGAGTTAGGCTCTGAGATGGGAGGGAGAGGACCAGGGAAAGCACCCAACAAATAGGAATCTTTATAGACTCTAGGTGAAACACTAGTGAGAGGAGTTGAAGACTGTTTGTTAGACATTGACGAGATAATGGACTTAGGGGAGGTCATGGATGTCGGCTTGTAGTAATTCAACTGATCAATCGTAATGATCTTCCCTTCATGGGGGAAGCACATCTTGTGGAACACTGCAAACGCGACAGCTGACATGGCATATGTGTAACTATGACCTAAGAGAATGTTGTAATCCAAAGGGGCATCAATTACTTCAACGTTGACATGAACAGTATTGCTTCCAAGAGTCACTGGACAGTTGTAGTACATAACATGGGACTAGGAGGAGTGTTATAGCTCCAAATCTCACTCTTGAGGTTTGTGAAGCTCCACTCATGGCCTAGGGAAACCCCTCCTACCAGATCTGGTCCCAAATCTAAAAAAGCAGTGTTTTTTTCCCTATACGCGACATTGCCCTGAGATAAACGCGTGTATATGTGGGTCTGTGTATACCCAACCTGCGTATATGTATAAAAACACTTAAAAAATAAAAATCTCGTTAATTTTGGGCGGAGATCATGGGTTTTACCTGTTGATCACCTGTTAGTGCCCGTGGCCCAACTGTTCCCAACGAATTCCCAACTAAAAAACTACTTTGGGAGAAGTATAAAAAGGCTTCTATGGGAAGGCCAAGGGGAGGAGAGAAAAGAGAGAAAGATTGCTATGCTGAGATTTCCCTGACCAGGTCTGAAGATCCTTGTGCTTCCTGCACTTCCCCCATTCTACAGGAAACCCTTGTTTCCTTATGGGTGTTGATGATATCATACTACTTGAGAGATCATGGAGTAAGTCATGGAAGGAATTTGTTAAAGGCTTGAGACTGGACGAATCCGGGAGACGGTTCCGCTTGGAGCCTGCGAAAGGATGACTCAGATGAAATGGTTCTTTCTATGTACTTTCTTTGTCTATAATAAAAGAAACACATGTCTTTGTTCCTAATATAGATCTTCTTCATGTTTTGACATTCATGTTATTAATCATATGTGATAGGTTGTTTAATTGCATAACTAACTACCTTTCCTTATAATATGAAGTTGGTTTCTTTATGACGTTTAGTCCATATACTACTGCACTTTTTTGAATTGTTGGTTTTCCAGGTCAAAGGAGCAAAGGAACTCAAAGAAGGATTTGGACCCTTGGAGGCTCTTCTCGAACGTAGGACCTCAGGTATGCCCCCTATCGTAGAGTTTGCTTATAGTAGCATTATGATTGCCTGGAATGTGTGTTTCTTTGCATAGATAACCTTCCTTCTGCTAGGGTATTCACCCAAGACCCTAGGGGAGTTTATCCCACAACAGAATTGGCGACTCCGCTGGGGAAAACACTATTGTTGTTCCTAGTTTGGGTGTATTCAAGCCAATCAGGGCTCAGTTGTCTGTTTATCTTCTGTTACTGTGTAGTTAGTGCCTGAATTGTGAACTTTGATCAGTTTTTTCTAGATTTGTTTTTGGTTTTTCTTGGAAGCTTTTTTATACGCTAGTTTCTTTGTTTATAGAAGCGTATATATGCACCTTTCCTTTAGTGAACCTGCGTATACGCAAGTTTCCTTAAGTCTTGTCGGGTATACATGCATCTGTGTGCAAACACAATCACGTATATCTTTAATTTTCAAGATTTTTGAAATCTTTTTGTTTCTGGAAGATTGTATGCTGATCTGATTCAGTTTGGAACAATCATTGTTCTGTCACAATCTTTAGTTATTACAACAAGTGTCTTGTTTCGAATTCTCTCTGATTGTGAAAAGGTTGGTATTGTTCATTTTCTTGCAACCGTCATATTTTTTCTTAAGCACACAAGGTTTCTTGTAAGGAATCTTGGTTGTTCTGTGTATTCAGGGCAGAAAGATTGGGTTCAATATTTGTGTTGAGTTTTGTTTTAATGACTTTTTGGTTTGCATGGTTGAACTAGTTTTATGACCATCTGCTTTTCTTGCTTCTTGAAAGTATTTTTTTACGCTTTCTTGAATGTTGTCTTTTCAATCTTTTGGTTTCTTTTGCCAAGCTCATTTCGCTGCTTGTTGATTTTTAAAAGCATTTCAAAGCACCTTTGTTTTGTTGAGTTCCCACTTGTTTTGTGTCGTAAGCTCACAAAGTGCTTTAGTGCCTATTTTTCAGTCATCAAGTTTCAGTCTTGTTAGAGCATGTTTGAAAAGTCGTTTTTGAGTTGCTTTTGAAGGAAATTTCTTGAAACTTTGTTTTGCTTTCTTGAACTTTGTTTTGATTGAGTTTTCCTTTTTGTTGGGTGAAAGTGCCTATTTGTTTGTCTTCATCTTTCTTTTAGTGCTTAGACGAAATAAGCAATAAAAATTTATATTCCATCTAAACATTTAAGTGGCAAATCTAAAATCGATAAACAAGCAACCTTCATCTTTTGATTTAAGAGTAGTTTTTGAATCTTGCATCGGCATGTATTTATTGCATTAGGATTAGATTGTGCATATTTCTAGGCATTTATAGTTTTGTTAGCTTTTTTGAGTGTGAAGTTTGAAAAGAAAAAGTTTTACTTTTATTTGAAGTTCCTCTGAACCCTGTAGAAATTGCTCTTCATCGAAAAATGAAAAACAAGTGTATATGCATGTAGTTTGGTTTTATTAATTTCTTTTGCGTCATAACACCATCGGTTTCACTTCCATCATCCCTTGACTTAAATAACAGCCCATTAAAATCAAGCGCTAATTTAAAATTTACTAGAAATTTTTATTTGTCAGTTAGATACATCAACAAGTTTTAGGATATTTTAGGGCCTTGGATTAGGTGTGTGGAGAGTTAACTCTCCAAGGCCATTTTAAACTGTCAAACATAGGAGTCTGAATAGTGAGTGAAAATCCAATAGCGTTAGGGAGACCAGGAAAGCTCCAGATCTGGGAGTTAAGCACGAGGGTCTGTAAAGACAAGGAAGAGAGATACCCCCTCTCCTACTTGTCCGAACTTACGTCACGACTGTTCCGCATGGCTTCTGATACGAGTTGTTAACCTTAGTTGCTACTCCTAGGGATCTACACAGGTGGTTGTGGAAGGGAATCCCATGGCACCTGAGGTTGACATTGTATCACTCTCAACGGTACTACTGGAGGGCACCCTTGCGAAGCTTGGGGGCTTGCACCGAGGAGGCTGTTGTTAGGAGGTCAGCGTAACTTCCTTTTTTACCTTCGCTGATAGGACTGGGTCGTCATTATCCCAAACTATCTTCGGAAGGCCCCTTATTTCACTTTCTCATATTTTGGTGTCCGGTCCTAATCACCCGGAGTGGAAATACTTGGAATTTGTTTGACTGGCTGATATCTTTAGGGACTTTATAATGTGTGCTTTGTGCTCCTAGTTGGCCTAGCTTTAAATCTTTTGAGTCTTTAGTTAGATCTTAACAAAAAAATTCAAAGTGGCTAACTGATCGCCTAGACGGTCTCAAAGAATTCATAGTCTTTCACCACCAAGTTCAGAGCCTTCACCTAGAAGGTGCAGAGGTAACACTACTGGTGGGTTTCGTCCTGCGGCAGCTGACGCATCAGGGATTGATCCTCCCCTCGAGGGCATCAGTGCTCAGGATATACCTGGTACTTCCATAGGACAAGAGAGAAGTACTCCTGTACTTCCTCGAGTTCTCTTTCAGATGCAAGATAATGTAGAGGTAGAAGAACTCTCAGACTCGTTAGCGGCTCCGAAGTCTCCCCTACCTCCTAGTCATCTGGAAGTGTTACAATACGTTGGGTTTCCAACGCATCAACCGTCAAGTCCAGGTCGCATAACGCACTTACCATCGATGACCACTACTTGAAGCATGGCTTCTACAAGTGTTATGACTGTGCAGACTCCAATATCTGTACAAGGGGGAGGAACTATTTCCGTCCCCTCAGTTTCTTTATTCGAGTTCTTTGTTAGCACGTCTTTAGTTGGGACTACCTCCATTCCTTCTACGAGTGGAAACTCCCAAACCAATGCTTTTAGTTCTAGATTTTTCCCATTTGGCACCCATTCTTAGGGTATTTCATCAGTTCCGTTTAGTGCCGCCACATCCATGATGGGTGGATCGGCTTCATTTCAGGGTTTTCCTTTTGGAAGTGGTCATATACCACATTCCAACCCAACAATTGGATCCATGCCTTTCTCTTCTCTAGGACAAGGTAGCAATCCTTTTCAAGGGTGGACTAACCCTGCAGTTAGTAGTATGGGAACTGGGAATTCGTTTCTCGGCCAACAAGGGAATAGGCCGTACTCCACGATTAGTTCATTCTGAAGTATTCCTCCCCTAGCCTCTGCTTGGGATCCTTATCAGGGGCTCTTTGCTCCTTATAATCCTTTAGGAGGAAACTTCGTCGGTTATGGAGGTTTTGCGGCCAGAGTTGGTCAAACTCCGAGTTATGCTGGATCACAAGGCATGCCTTTTGGTTCAGTTGGTTCTGTAGGTTACTTCAGGCAGCCTGGTGCCTTACAAAATCCAGGCCCATCTTTTCAGAACTTTGAGAGTTCTGCTCAGTCTGGGTGGAACCCCCAAGGTCCTCTTAGGCTTTCCTTTCTGGCAACTTTGAACTTGCCAGACCTCACAAAGTTAACGAATGATCCAATCAAGTATAATCCGGCCTGGCCTCCAATCCCAACCAAACTTCCTTCGGACATTCCAAAATTTGAAGGGAAGAGCGGTGAGGACCTGGGCGACCATGTGAGAACATTCCATTTGTGGTGCTCGTCGAACTCCCTTATTGATGATTCAATTAGGTTGAGACTTTTTCAGCGCACCTTGACTGGTAATGCAGCCAAATGGTATATAGAGTTTCCAGGGGGCAGCTTTACATCTTTTTCCGACTTAGCGAATATTTTCTTAAATCATTTCCAGTTTCCTGTCCATTATGACGCCGGAATTGAACTTTTGGCCAATTTTCGTCAGGACACGGCAACTCACATTTCTGACCATATTCAGGAATGGAGACAGAGAAAGAGGCTCATAAAATCTGAAATCCCTCCGGAGTACCGTCTGGAATGGTTTTTGAAATCTTTACAACCTGAGATCTCTAAGGATGTCTCGATGTCTAGGGTTTACTCCGAGGAGCAAGCCATTTTTAGGGCCCAGCAATTAGAATTGATCTACTCTTAGTTTGGGATCCTACAAAAATACTTGCCAGATGCTCCTAGGTCAAAGGTTGATATAGCTAAGTCGAAGCTAGGTCCCCATGGGGATGGTATCGTTGGATCGGTAGACACGAATGCAGTGAACTTGTTGAGCCAATTGCAGCAGTTGTCATTGCAAACTGCTTCAAACAACCAAGTCACATCGTCTACTACTTCATCTTCCCAACCCTCTTCGATTAATGCCATCCAATCTGATAACCCCAAAGGAAATCAAAACTCCAACGGGAAAAAGAAAGGATGAGGTAAGAAAAAGGATCAGGCTGGGAAGGCTGACAGAAATAAATCCGGCAATAATGCTGGTTGGGGTAGAAATGAGTCTAAAAAGAAAGTCAATTTTCCATGCAAGTTGTGTAGTGGAGACCATTTAACTCATCCCTACCCGAAGATTCAGGATGCTCAGTGCTTGTTAGGGAAGCAAGGAGCTTCTAGTTCTTAAGCTGTTTTAACCAACCCTTTTCCCCAAGGGTAGCAATTGCTTGCTGGTGCAAGTTCAAATCCTAGTACCTCCTCAGGGGGCACCCAGGAAGGGGAACAATCATCGAACGTTTTCATGATTGGTTCTAATGTACATGTGTTTACTCCGTCACGTGATTATGGTGAAGCCAAAACTTCCAAGGATAAAACTGCTCCCGGAAATACCGACCTTCATATTGAGCGACCCCTGTTGAGACTATACCACGGATACCGAAAGGTTCCGCTAAACGTGCAACTATCAATCCTAACACTAGGGCTTCCTAGAATTATTCCATTGTGGAGGATATGGCCCAGAGTCCGTGCGCCATGTCTGCTTCAGAAGTTCTCTAGTCGTGTCCGGCTCAGCGAAGTGCTTTACTCTTGGCAATAGGGGCATTTGATCCAAACAATTATTTAGTGCTCACTTTTGACATGTTAAACGTCAAAAAGCGACTCCCCCATCACATGGCTTTCCAGATAAAGTCTACATACCGAAAGATTAATATTTTTCGCACGTTATTGATGAGGGAGCTTCCACGTGCGTCATGTCGATGTCTTGCTAGAAGGCCTTTGGATCTCCTTCGGTTGTTCCTTCACCTACCCTTCTGACTACGTTTGATGGGCATTCTCACAAGCCGCATGGGATTATCCCGGCCTTTCCTATATGTGTTAGAGGAAAGGTCATCAATGTTGAAGTAGAGGTCATAGATGCTAACCTAGACTATAATCTTCTCTTAGGAAGGAATTGGGTATATGAGATGGATGTCATTGTTTCGACTCTATTTCGTGTCATCTGCTTTCCTCATGAAGGGAAAATTGTTAAGGTAGATCAATTGGATTATTGTCTAGTTGATCCTCAAGCAACTTCTGACTCTATTGTCCCCTTAGTGGATAACCCTCACCCGCCTACTGAGAATATAGGAGTTGGGATGTATTCCTCATTGATGGGTACCTTTGAGTTTCCCTCTCCTATTGCTCAAATCAATGTCGTTTCATCATCCAAGGAGTCTCCTCGAGAAGGGTTCTACCGAACTCATTATTTTTCGGACCCTTGGACCTTGCCTTCAGCTACGGCCACATTAGTTGAAGGACAAGTAAATGGAATGGCATCCTCTATGTCTAGGGTTGAGCTTAGATATCAGTCTATCATTAACTCCGCAGATGACCACTCTACTCCTTCTTCTGAAGAGGAGTTTGAGGATTATGTGGCCCTGGCTTGGGCCTTTGATTCCACCTCCGCCTTGGACTGCTTAGATACAGTTTTACCTTCTGAAGAAGCAATCCTCGAAGTGATGATGGGTGTAGATCGACCTTGGGAAGACTTACACCATCGTTCATATTTCCTTCCTCCATTACGGGAAGTGGAAGCTAGGTTCTCCAAGCTATTCACTAGTGATGTTTGTAAGATATCAAATCCTTTGCCTCCAGCACACTTTTGTGCCGAAGGTAATATGTTGGTGATCTCAGAAAAGATGTCTATAAACATCTCTAGGGACCCTAACGTGATTGAGAATCTCTTCATTGGAATTGAATGTTCCCCTGAAGAGGTGCAAATTTACACTGACCTTTTCAAAGAATTTCGAGATGTGTTTGCTTGGTCTTATGAGGAAATGCCTGGCATTGATCCTTCTATAGTTCAGCATGAGATCAAGACGTATGAAAATGCTAAGCCGGTTCGTCAGAGGCTTTGACCGGTTAATCCTAGGAAAGCGGCAGCCATTAAAGCCGAAGTAGAGAAGATTCTCAAGGCGGGTTTTATATACCATGTTCCTCTTACTGATTGGGTCAGTCCCTGTAGATAAAAAGCAAGGAACAATCTAAGTATGCATCGACTTTAGGGACTTAAAGAAAGCTTGTCCGAAAGATGATTACCCCACGCCATTCATTGATCAGATTATTGACGAGTGTGCGGGTAATGAGATTTTTTCCTTCATGGACAGTTTTTCTGGTTATAATCAAATTTCTATCCGTCCTGAAGATAAACATAAGACGGCTTTTATATGTCCCTGGGGTACCTTTTCATACAGAAAGATGTCGTTTGGTCTCAAAAATGCTAGAGCCACATTCCAGTGGGCCATGTCATATGCTTTCCACGACATCAAACATACCATCGAAGCATACTTGGACAATCTCACTGCTCGTTCTTGAAAAAGAACTGATCATCCCAGTCACCTTCGAATGGTTTTTGAGCGATGTCGTTTTTATAAAATCCGGTTGAATCTAAACAAATGTGTTTTCGCGGTAACGTCTGATCGGTTGTTAGGGTATCGTGTCAAATGAAGGGATTAGAGTTGATCCCTTCAAGGTAGAGGCAATAGTCTAGTTGTCTCCCCCGTCCTCCATTCAACAACTTCAAAGTCTTCAAGGGAAGGATAATTTCTTAAGACGGTTTATAGCGAACTATGCCGAGATCACTAAATGATTTATGTGTTTGCTCCGCAAAAGGGGTTCCATTCATGTGGGATGACTTTGCGCAGTGGTTATTTGATGCTTTGAAAAAGGCATTAGTCTCTGCCCAACTTTTGAGTCCACCGGATTATGGTAGGGACTTCCTTTTATATCTTGCTGCAGCAGAATCAACCATTGGTATGGTTCTCATTCAGGAAGACGATGCTCTCACAGAGCATGTGATTTATTACTTGAGCCAAGGCTTGATAGGTCTTGAACTTTGCTATTCTCCAGTTGAGAAGTTGGCCTTGGCAGCTGTCCACGCTATCCAGCGGCTCCATCATTATATTCTGCTATGCAAAGCTTTTGTCTTGGCAGCAGTCAATCCATTTCAATTTGCCCTCAGTAGGTGAGTGATTGGGGGCAAATATAATCGATGGATTGTCATTCTACAAGAATTTGATCTCGAGTTCTTATCTGCTAAGTCCAAGAAATCTATGGTTTTTGCCAAGCTAATTTTCGAGCTGCCTTGTGGAGAGGATACTGTTTATGAGGAAAGTTTTCCCGAAGAACATTTATTCCTCATCTCTTCACTCAACCCTTGGTATGGAGATATCATTGTTTATCTCCAGACTTCGAAGTTTCCCTCTACTTTCTCTAAGGATGAACGTCGCAAATTACGTCACCTCACTAAAAATTACGTCATTATTCATGATACATTATATCGTCCGGGGGTTGATTCAATCCTTTAGCGTTGTTTAACCTTAGAGGAGGTAGAGTCTGTGCTAAATGATTACCACAGCGGAACTTGTGGTGGTCATCTATCAGGGCTTGCTACAGCCTAGCGTATCTTGCGTGCCATCTATTTTTGGCCTTCGCTCTTCAAAGATTGTATTGAAGCACTCAAACGTTGTCACCCGTGCCAAGTTTATACACGGAAGATGCGCGCACATCCAGCTCCTCTTTTTCCCGTTGTCACTATCGGTCCCTTTACTAAGTGGGGTATTGATTTTACAACTTGTCATCCGCCTTCAGCAGCGAATCACAAGTTTATTATTGTGGTCGTCAACTACTTCATGAAGTGGGCCGAGGCCATGCCCATTTATAAGAACAATAGTGAGATAGTGGCATTGTTCCTTTTTAATCAAATTATCTCAAGGTTCGGTATCCCAAGAGAGATTGTCACTGACCATGGCAGTCACTTCAAGAATCAACTAATGTCTGAATTGACTCTCAAGCTAGGTTTCCGGCAGGAACATTCGTCTCCTTATTATCCTCGGGCCAATGGACAGGTCAAGGCAATAAACAAAACTCTTAAGACGATCCTCCAAAGGACAATTGATAAAAATAGATCCAATTGGCATCTTATGTTGTATCCGACTCTATGGTCATACCGAACCTCCATCAAGACTGCTACAGGTTTTACACCTTTTCAGTTAGTTTATGGGTTGGAATCTATCTTTCCTATCGAATGTGAAATTCCATCTCTTAAGTTAGCTATTGAGCTCCTTCCAGAGACCTCTGGTCTCAAAGAGCGCCTCCTTCACTTGGAACATCTTGATGAGTAGCGTCGAGATGCAGCCACAGTAAATGAGGCTCATAAGAAAAGGGTTAAAACCCAGTATGATAAAGCTGTCCGTCCTCGTGTCTTTTCTAAAGGTGACCTTGGCTTGGTCTATGACCAAGATAAGGACACCTCGGGGGTAGGCAAATTCAAACCTATGTGGTACGATCCCTTCATAATTAAACGAGTTTTAACAAAAGTGTCGTATGAGTTAAACGATTTCGAAGGAAACAAATTGGCAGAACCCCGAAATGGGCTCTACCTTAAGAAGTACTTTGCTTAAGTACCAGCTAGGCAATGGCTTCTTTGTACATTATGTATATTTGTACATATTTTGTCGAGAGTTTGTGATATCAACACTTTTTGGTCTGCTTTGGCAGGTGTTGATGGATGACTTGGTCTATTTTGGATTCACCGATGGTGCTAGTCGGCACACTCGGAATCTCGCTTCCGCAGCTTGGGTACTGTATTATCCCACTGGTCAATTGATGGTATCAAGGGGAGTATTCCTTGGTCCTTCTTCAAACAATATGGCTGAGTATACTACCATCATTAATTTGCTATCTGAGGCAATTTCGCATGAAATCGACTTGTTGGTAGTTTATCTTGATTCACAATTGATAGTGTCACAATTAAATAACATTTATCGGGTAAGGGATCCATGTTTATATCGCCAGTATTTAAGGGTGAGTTTGTTGCAAAGATCATTGAATTATATTAATTATTTTCATATTCCAAGATCTCATAATTGGTTAGCTGATTCTATTGCTAATCAAGCATTACACTGGCACATCAATCATTCATCACAATAAATTAAGCATCAAAAAGTCAAACTGTATATATATATCATAAAGCATCTCGAGTGTACATAAGTCTGTTCAAAAAATACACAAAATTGGGACTCAAATGCCCATAATCATGTCCATTATATCTAATTCCCCGGCTCAAGATGAGCGGCTAAGTAGGCAACTACTACATTGGCTACATGCCTAAAAGTGCGGACCCAGTCACATGGCATGCCAACCACATGACACTGCATCTCTATAGGAAGGTCTTCTACTGTTGCCATCGGCACTTGGTGGGTCAGCCTCACCAAATGCCGCTGAACTATGTGTAAATTTCGTTCCGTGGTTGCAGCCGCCTCTTCGGCCCCTTGGCCGCGACGCTTGTGGCGTGGGAACTCATCTGGTCGTATAGGCCCAATATCTGGAACATGATCATTATATTAGTCATTTGAATCCTATCAAAAATATTTTCAAAGTTCATTATTATATTTGAAAAATCAAAAAAATCATAAAATCAATAATCATTTACCAATGTCACCCCATGTTGCAGTCGATGGTAATGCTAGATCGGGATCTCCTCGGAAATCCAACCCAGCATAGGAGTAGTCATCAATGGCGATGATTTGCTGATCCCACCAGGAAAAGAAATGATCATCGAAAGCAGTCCGTGGGACCTCCCCACCTCCCAGACATTTCATCAGGTCATCCCACCTACCCATTCGAGGATCTCGCGGGGCGTTGATTGAAACTGGTACTCTGGGACGAAGTGCAAGGACTCTCTCGAAGAAGAAAGAGCACAAAATAGTCCCATAACCAAAGTTTTTGGTCTGTCCTCTCTTGATAGAAGTAAGTTGGCTTTTCATGCTAGCCAAAAGAGGAGTGCACCAATCAAACACTGTGGTCAAACAGTCAACTGCCATGCTCATGTTGAGCCGTGATGCCTGATGCAGGGAAGCAGATCCATTCACTCGAGCTATGATGAACAGGATTATTCTCAGTGGTAGACTCGCCATATGTGTGATGGAAATCTGACTTCCAACTTTCTTCAGATGTCCCGGGCAATATATCTGTACGTAGTCCTCTATGGAGAGACTGCTCCGTGTTCTCCCCCGGGAATGTACTACCTCTCCCCTTTGGGAAAGACCTGTAATGAAATAGATATCTTCCACTTCTATCCTAAGTGGCATCTGATCAATCATAAAAGCATCCTCCTCGATGTTCCAGTAATCAAGAAGCATCTCGAGCAGACGTGTGTTTGCTTTCATATTTGGTAATTTGAAGAACTTAAGCAAACCACATCCCCGTAATGCATCCAGAGCCTCTGGACTGTTCATAACTTCTTCATCTACTGCAGTATGCTCTCTTTCTCACCAAGTGATTTTCATCCTGAAAGAAAAATCAATTTCAACCGTTAGTTTTTTGGTTTGAAATGTCCGCAGCTTATACGCGGGTCCCCTTTACACACAGTCGCGTGTAGGGCCCGCGTGTATGTGGGTTGCATATTACCAACCCGCGTATACGCCGCGGAGAAAATTTTGGCAAGAAAATCAAAGGTGAAACATTAATTAAAATTTCTAAAAACATTCACAATCAATTACAAGTTAATAATGAGGGTTACCTGGAGATTTTTGAGGAATTTGAACGGTTGAATTTGGTGTACAGGAAGTTAGCTCCTTTTGCTCCAATTCTTTGCTCTCAAACTCAAATGGTGAAAATGGTGAGTCCAAAATCCTTTTTATAAGCTTTGAAAATGTCAAATTTTTTCAAAATTTGATTTTGTTTGGTCTCATGTAACTTTTAACTTGGGAGCTTGGAATGTCAAGAACGGTTTGATTTTCAGGACATTTTGGACGTTTTTTACTGTTTCGAGACGGTTCCATGACTGCTAACCCGTCATGGAAGGTATCATTTTCTCACTGGCATATAGGTTAGGGAAGCCATTTTTTTCATTGCATCATGCATACTAGCCTCCATCTGTCGATACACTTGCCATAGGGTCGATCCCATCGTGTTATGGTTCACAAACCATCTTCACTCGCTGATTCTTTAAATCATGACACGATGGTAGAGCCATCCTTTACATGGGCATCCTAGTTAGCACCTCACTAACATTTGTTGCCCATGCTGCTCTGATTTGAGTAAGCTCGGGAGTCCTCTGTAGTCCCACCATGACTTATACGATGAAGACTCATTCCTCTTTTCTTCTTCGTTTCGTTATGGCCTTATACCCTAGAGGCTCCTTTGTGTTGAGTTGTACTACTGCATTGCATTTTGACTATTTGCACCTTTTGGCCTTAAGATGGCTTCACTTGGACTCATGTTTAAGCCAACTTTTGACCATGACGACTGCAAAATCAAACTTGCATACCTTTGACCTCTGCAGCTTGACACACTTTGACCCGTGGAAGGAACACACCTTTGAGTGTCTCTGGCCAGTTTTCGCCTCCCTGCATTGAGCATAGGAATGTTCCAATCCCAGGAACTAGATCATCTACTTCGCTGACACTCGTTCTTTCCACTGTACTATAGCATTCTTTTATTCTTTTTCTAGCTTTAAATAAAAAGACCAAAAAAATTATATATTTCAAAAAAGAGCATGAACGGGACCATATTTCCATTTATTGTTGGCAGCTAGAGTCAGTCGTGCCACCATTAAACAAAGCACTCGAAACAAAGTCTCCTTCGCTTGGGTGGGATTTAGTTTGACTTAGGTATGCCTTAACCTTGTTATTGAGTCATTTCTCCCCCAGTTGGTTATCTCTTCCAATCATATGGAGGGTTCGTTTGTGCCTCCTGCACAACGAACTTATACAGAGTCATCATATGCTGCCACATAGTCACATTTGTGTCATGCTTTTGTTCAAGGGAAGTTAGCCCGAGTCGGCCTCTCTGCGGTGTCTCTTGACTTATTTTTCAGTCGGCCATCCCTGGTTGTCAGTACTATGTCTATCATCACATCAGTTATATTGGTCCTTTACTCGCGCAGGTTTGAGAAGCTCTCCATTGACTTATTGCTGGCGGGTCTTGTCCTTATCGATGATGACATCTTGCTCTGAGGATAGGCCTAGAGCTGCACCCTCGCCCTATTTTCATTATTGATAGGTCACCTTGTGCTTAGCATCGATCAGTATCATGGGTCTTTGACTGAGTGGTTTCCCTTGTGTTCGACATCAGCTTACATTATCACACATTGGGATTTGTGCAGTACCTTGGTTTCCATTTGACCCTATTGGTGGATGCCTTGCCTCTGTGTTGGCTTTCATTATTGGTTGGTTCAGAGGGTTTCTTCCGTGCACTAGCCACATCTTGTGTACACCGGAAACGTACTTCGGTTGGGTTACTACATCTTTTTTGTCTGATTCCTTCCACATTATTGGCCTACGGGTTACACTCGCGCTAGATTGATGGAGGATGCCTTAATGCCTTCCTTCTAGCGGATCTTTCCCTATCAACTTCGACTCATTGCTCTAGGGCAGAGATCTAGAGTTCATTTGGCAGTACCTTGGAGTTTGCAGTCATTAGTGGCAGATCCTTTGCTATCGACAGTGGGAAACCATCATTGTCTCCTGATCGGTAGATTCTTACAGGTGTTCGACTCCAGCTCATTTATTCACACTTGTTGGATTGTATTGGGTACCTTGACGCTCATTATCATTATCGGTGAGTAATCTCGCGTTTGTTAATGGTATACATCAATGAACGATAATCAAACGATTTCTCACATGGTCGACTTCAGATCATTTATTCCCATGCTGTAGAAATGTACCATGGTGGTCGGTGAAGACCTTAGGGTGTATCAGCATTCGTTGGTTCACTTGACAGTTGCTCCTGTTGCTGCTAGTAGATACCACTTCACCTTATATGTTGCAGTCATTCATGGCAACATTTTATATGCTGGCACCTAAGTTTGCAGTGTAGTACCATCTTATTCCATCATGTTCATTTGGTACTTTTCGGGATCAATCTTTGATATCAGTGGTCTGCTTCATCTTTCAGCATCATTTACATTCTTATATGTGATATTCAGACATGTACTTGTTCGATCATGATCAGATAATCCATTATGTATTTTCCAGTCATTTATACTTGTATACTGGGTGGATCCGCTTGTACTTGATATGTAGACATGCTGTATTTTCTCTGAGCATGGGTATGCCTGCCTCAGACAGTGTTTCTTTATGATCTCCTTTTGTGGCTTGATAGGCTGAATTCTGGTGCAGTCCTTCTCAATCTTCGACAGATTTCCTTTCCATGAACTTGCTTAATACATTTCGGCCATTATGTACCCCTTCTGACCTCATATATTAGGGGGCATTTGTTATAGCTCCAAATCTCACTCTTGAGGTTTTTGAAGCTCCACTCATGGCCTAGGGCAACCCCTCCTGCCAGATCTGGTCCCAAATCTAAAAAAGCAATGTTTTTTCCCTATACGCGATATTGGCCTGAGATAAATGCGTGTATACGCGGTTCTGTGTATACCCAACCCGAGTATATGTATAAAAACACTTAAAAAATAAAAATCTCCTTAATTTCAGGCAAAGATCATGGTTTTTACCTGTTGATCACCTGTTAGTGCCCGTGGCCCAACTGTTCCCAACGAATTCCCAACTAAAAAACTACTTTGGGAGAAGTATAAAAAGGCTTCTATGGGAAGGCTAAGGGGAGGAGAGAAGAGAGAGAAAGATTGCTATGCTCAGATTTCCCTAACCAGGTCTGAAGATCCTTGTGCTTCCTGCACTTCCCCCATTCTACAGGAAACCCTTGTTTCCTTGTGTGTGTTGATGATTTCATACTACTTGAGAGATCATGGAGTAAGTCATGGAAGGAATTTGTTAAAGGCTTGAGACTGGACAAATCTAGGAGACGGTTCCGCTTGGAGCCTGCGAAAAGATGACTCAGGTGAAATTGTTCTTTTTATGTACTTTCTTTGTCTATAATAAAAGAAACACGTCTTTGTTCCTGGTATAGATCTTCTTCATGTTTTGACATTCATGTTATGAATCATATGTGATAGGTTGTTTAATTTCATAACTAACTGCCTTTCCTTATAATATGAAGTTGGTTTCTTTATGACGTTTAGTCCATATACTGCTGCACTTTTTTGAATTGTTGGTTTTGCAGGTCAAAGGAGCAAAGGAACTCAAAGAAGAGTTTGGACCCTTGGAGGCTCTTCTTGAATGTAGGACCTCAGGTACACCCCTTATCATATAGTTTGCTTATAGTAGCATTATGATTGCCTGGAATGTGTGCTTCTTTGCATAGATAACCTTCCATCTGCTAGGGTATTCACCCAAGACCCTAGGGGAGTTTATCCCACAACAAGGAGTGTCTGTCCCAAGCACGCAAAGTGATGGTGGAGGGGGAAAACTCAAGTGACATAAGTTGTTTCCAAGTAGCAGCATACATCACACAGGTAGATGTGCCTTCGTCAATAATGCATCTGGAGATGATGGCATTATAGACTCTAACTGTTATCTAGAAAGCAACAGAGGAAGGCAATGGGGGATGTTCTAATGTATCAACTGGGAATGCAATCAAATGATCATCAGAAGGATCTACCGCACCCAAGGCATTTAGTATATCTTTCTTTTGAGATGGGAATGACTCGAGGACTTCCAGCGTCGACATGGAAATAGGTGATTGCGTCAAGTCGTCTACTATATTGTATGTATGGGCATCTTTTTTAGAAGCTGCATTACGGCATAATGGTCCCTTTGGGATCTTAGGGATAGCCTCAAATTTAGGTTGAGGGATCTGTAATGGACCATTTGGTGTCATAAGAGGCTTATAGATACTTTGGTTTTGGACTCGGTGGTAGAAGAAATCGAGGGCTTGTCAGATTGACGCGACCGAGTTTGCAGATTGATATTGGAGGGGTTAAACTCATCAGATTTCATCATAAGGATATGGTAGTCACCAGGACCAGAAGGATGGGGGGGATGGGCTACTTGACCTGGGTGAGGTTGAACAACAATAAATCCTTGCTGAGGGAAAGGATTTGTGAGCACTTCCGCTTGAGATGGCGTAGGATGTTGGGTGTGGAGCCTAATTATCTTCTTTATTTATAGGTATCGCCACATTTGACACCAGTTCGTAATGTGGTGGCAACGCTGCCCATAAAATATACGTTGCAAGGGGGGTTCAGGGGGGTAGTGCCCCCGAAGCTAAAAATAAATGTAAGATTTCCTTGTAAAATGTTGTAATTTCATAGTCAATCTGGGTCATTCATTAGGTGGAGATCTGACTCTATATGAGGGAATTGTATTACGTCTATGTAGATCTGTATTCTGAGTGAGAAGAGAGAGGAGATTGTGTGAGAGAAAAGAGGGAAGTACAGCGAATCTGTTGTAGATTGTATCTCTTCAGTTTGTTGGATAATATAAAAGGAAGAACTAGTTGTTTCTCCATGGATGTGGCCCAAATTGGGTGAACCACATATATCTATGTTTCTCTTGTTTTATGCGTTTTCTATTTTTATATTTTTGCAATATATTTTATGTGTTCTATTGCTCTGTAATATATAATTTCCTAACAACTGGTATCAGAGCCAAAGGTCTATTTGGCTGATAAACTCGTATGAGAGAATGGTTCCTAGTTCAAGTGGGAGCAATGGCAAAAGATGGTAGGTTTAAGGTCGAAAAATTTAACAGCCAAAACTACCAGCTATGGAAGATGTAGATGAAAGATTATCTGTATCACAAATATCTATACCTACCATTGAGCGGAAAGACAAAGAAGTTGATGAGTATGACAAACATAGAATAGGATATTCTCAATAGAAAGGCACTTGGAACAATACGGCTATGCCTAACGGTGTCAGTAGCCTTTAATATTTCAAAGGAAATGAAAACAGAGGGTTTAATGTTGGCATTGGCCAAATTATATGAAAAACCCTCGGCCTTAAATAAGGTATTTCTTATGAAGCATTTATTTAATATAAAGATGTCAGAAGGTGGATCTGTTATTGATCATTTAAATGAATTTAATACGGTTACCAATCAGTAAATTTCTGTAGGGGTAACTTTTGATGATGAAGTTAGGGCTCTATTATTTCTATGCTCATTGCCAAAAAGTTGGAATGGTTTAGTTATGGCCATTAGTAACTTTGTCTTTGGATCTAGTACTTTAAAGTTTGATGATGTTGTCAGTGCAATCCTTAGTGAGGAATGTGACGGAAAATCTCTAATGAGACATCAGATAATGCTTTGACTGCAGAGACTAGGGGAAGAAAAATGGAAAGAGGAAAGAGCCCAGGATATCGCAGTAAGTCAAGGAAAGGTAGATCCAAGTCCAGATCAGGGATAGTGTGCTGGAAATGCGGGAAGAAATGACACTTGAAGAAAGACTACAAGTCTCGGAAGGAAAAAGAAGGAGACGTGTAGCAAGAAAACAATCATGAAGCGAATGTGACAGGTGATGTGTTGCAAGATGCTTTGATTTTTTCATTCTAAAATATTATTAATGCATGGGTGGTAGATTTAGGGGCCTCATTTCATGCCACATCTGATAGGAAACATTTTCATGATTATGTTCAAGGAGTTTTTGGACAGGTTCAATTGGGTGATGATAAACCCCGTAAAATCATTGGAATGGGTACAGTTTCCTTGAAACAGCAGAATGGAAATAAATAGTTGTTTGAGGTAAGGCATGTTCTAGATCTGAAGAAAAATATAATTTCAATAGGGTAGTTTGGAGGTGAAGGTTGTGTAACTACCTTTACTAAAAAAAACCTGGAAGGTCACTAAAGAAGCCCTAGTAATAACAAAAGGAGAAAAGCTTGGTACATTGTATTTATGCAATGGTATTTCTAATTTCGTTAATGCTTTAACCTCTACAGGACAAGATACGACATTGTAGCATCATAGGCTCAGGCACATGAGTGAGAAGGGGATGTAGATTCTGTTAGGGTCCCACCCTAACCCCCTTATCTATGTAATGGGACCACGTCATAGTCAAGAGTCAATAAAGCCCATATTAATAATTGTAAGTGGTTAACCCGCAATTAATAACGGAACCACAGTTAGTTGCAAATGGGCCGTAGTATTAGATAGATGGTATTAGTAATACGCGGTATTGGCCCGTGGTATTGCACGTAGGAGTCATATATAAAGGATAGAAACTCCCTACGAGGAGCATCGTGTCTTATTTTGTAATCGAGCTCTGCTCTATTAGAGGTTGCCCCCTCGAAGAGGCAAGTGAACATTACTCTCTGAATAATAAAATCATTTCTATTCTGTGTTTTGGGTATCTTTTCTTCGCATATTCTGTGTTATGGGTCTCTTTTCTTCGCATATTCTGTATTTGGGTATCATTTGCAGGTTAAGAGCATAACATCCAGTCTATGGAAGAGCAGTCTATGGGAGAGGTTATAGGTCTCATTCGCATGGATCTAGTGTTATGCATACAAATGAGGGATTTCATGAAATTTTCTCTGCATTTATTGCATTGTTCGGAAGAATATTAGAATGGAAATTCCTAGAGGCTTCCAAAATTGTTTGAAAAGGTCATACAAGGTTTGAAAAAGTCCTCTCATGAAGTGAATGAATTTACTACACAAGTAGTGACCTTAGTGGATTTATTTGGTCCAGGTTGTGCACCTTTTGATCCTAACCCCAAGCTCAATTTCACCCTACATGTTTTATATTATTGTCTTGTGATTTTGGTGGTTGTTGATGATATATGTATGTAAGTGAGAAGGTGTCAGAGAATGAGATTATTCTTCAGACCTTGAGTAGAGCCTAGATGCTTTAGTCTATGAGTGTTAATGATTGAATAATGATCATATCTAAAACATGCTACAAAGTAGATCAGAATTGAAGCTTCTGGAGTAGAGATTTTTGAGAAAGAATTTTTGTATGCTGCTGGAGTATATGTTGGTGATCCTCTCACACTTGTTTTTGCATGAGTTGCTAATTCATTTGGCACATATCCATAGTGTCTTTTGTGGCTAATTATATTATGCAACATTATATTGTTGTGAGGGTTTAATTGCATTTAGATTTGATGTGGATACAATTTTACTTGTTTATCTTTTATTTGATGATGATAGCTTGCTATTGAGAGCATGCATGCAATGCTGATTTCTTGTTGAGCATAGTTTCTTGGATCCAGTGTGAAAATGTATGAAAGGAGGTCCGCATTGTGGTAGAGAAGCATTGACTTCATGATAGAGGAGCAGTGATAGAGAAGCTTCAACAAAAGGAACAATTTATCATCCAATGGTAGTTGGATAGTCCAATTGGAGTTGGGCAAGGATCGATTGATTGTGGTGGATTTCAACATATAGTAGTCAGTAGATCCGTAGAGAACATAGTCTTCCGAGATGATCAATAGTATTGACTCCTAGACTATGGGTTTTGGTATTATGTATATGAGATTGAGTCTCCATGCTGATGGGAGTCAACAAGCTATGTAAAAGACCAATCGCTTAACTAATAGAAATTCAGAGCAAAGCAACAACAACAAGGGTGGTTTTTTTTCCGAAAGGGTTTCCACTAGAAATCTTGTGTGATTGAAGTGATGTGCCTTTGATGTGTTGATTATTTTTTCTCTCATGGTTATCTTGTTTTAGCTTCTTATATGTTTATATGCATGGATAATCTAGTGTGTTGCTGATGCATATTTATGTGATTCAGTAATTGAAGTAATAAAAGGAAAAAATCGTTGTTATGAAACCAGATCACAGAAAGACAAAAAAGATAGATCAATGCCTTAGAAATGAGCCTCTTCGAGGGGGAAACCTCCTTTACATTACAAAAATGAACAATTCTTGGATTATACAAATTACAAGACCTCCTTTCTATATATAGGAGTCTAAGGGGTCATAATATAATTAGAGTCGACATAACAATAATAATGTAAGGGCACAATAATAACAATAGTGGGCTTCTATGGGGCACAATAATAACAATATGGGGACTATATGGGCAGAACAATATAATAAGGGGGTTGTACTAATAACATTAAGGGGTTACACTAGTAGTATAGGGACCTAACATGCTCCTCTCCTTCAAAAAGTGTTGTCATTAACGCTTGAGTAGTTCTCGATGTTTCTGTATAAAATTCCTCCCATGTGGAATCTTCAGTGGGCAAGTTGTTCCACTTTATGAGATACTCTAAAATTGATCGATTTCGTAGTTATCGGGTTCTTGTTTTTGTGATTTCTCCAGGTTCAAATATGATTTTTCCTTCCTTGTGAAGTTTTGGCAATATTGTTTGAATTGGGATCTTCTGCAACTTTTGAATGAGTGGCCACACTTCTTCATCCTTCTTCCATTCATCCCTTGCTTCATTTATCCAATCTAGTTGGATAATAGAAATAGAAAAAAACAATGCTTCCACATCCTCATCCTATCTTGAGAGTGCATATGCAACAACATTTTGCTTCCCTTTTTGTAGAAGATTTCAAAGTCATAACCCAACATATTTGTGACCCATTTTTTCTATTCTTCTAAAGATAATATTTGTTCTAAAAAGTATTTAAGAATATTAGAATTCATTTTTACCTTGAAGTGTCTTCCCATTAGGTAAGGTTGCCATTTCTTAAGTGCATGTAGTATTGCCAACATTTCCTTCTCATAAATAGCTTTCTTGAGATGTAGCCATAAAAATA
>APFE030160297.1:36265-46711 GCA_000404065.3 Pinus taeda
CCTTCTATTTTGAGAGTTTGAGGAGTGGTAATTCTTGCCAATGCTTTACAAGATATGGTCGGATTCATTTCTTCTTTCTTTGGGGTTGGTTCCTGGTGTATATCCTCTTCTTTTGATGTTTATTTTCCTTTTATCCCTCCTCTTCACAATCAATGTAAAATAATTTCTTCTTAGCACACATATGCCCTTTAATGTATTTGTTATCACAATTGTAACAAATCCCTTTTGCTCTTTTTTCTTTGAATTGTTGTGGTGTCAACCTTATAGGTTCTGGAAGGCTAGGAGAAACAACACTTCCATCTTTATTGTTGTGAGGTGTAGACTTCCTTGTTGCCATAATTTTGCTTTCCACTTTTCTTTCCAACCTGAATGCATTCTCCAATGAATCAAGTTGCCAAAGACGAACCTCATGTTGAATGTTATCCTTTAAAGTCCCTATGGAGACATTAATCCTTTGCTTCTATGGAATATCATTTTCCCTTATATTCAATTTTTGAAAGTCCTCAATGTGATCTACCATTGAACACTTTTGTTTGATATTTATTAATTGGCTAAAGAAGGTGTTTCTCTTTGTATCCTCATAATGTGCTATAATTTCCTCCATGAAAATTGACCACGTAACAAGTGGTTTACGAGAACAAAGCCCTTTATACCATAAAAATTGATCTTGTTCTAAATATGAAGATGCAATACATACCTTTTGTAACAATGGTACACCATGTAGATTAAAATATTTCTCCATCTGTATTATCCAATTTACCAGATCCTTGCCATCAATCTTCCTCATCTCGCTTTTTCTTGTTTTTAGGAGCTCGCTCTTGAAATGACTATAACTCTATAATTCTAGATCTTTAAGTTTTGAAATTTCAGCCTATAATATCCCTCTGAGTTCTCTTTCTAACTCCCCAAGTCTGATCAGAATTGGATTCTCCAAGAAAGAGTTATTCCTAATCTCCTAAGATGACCTAATTATATAATGTTTTAGTAGAGTGAACTTGTACAAAGTGCCACGTGTCACTGGTTCGACCTTCAAATCTGAAAAATATACACAAAAAACTAAAGTCCATCTTATTTCTATAACTTATGAAATTTCAATTTGATGCTTAGAGAGAAAGTTATGACGATTTTCCCAAGGTGACCTATTTGGAATGTAATTCGGGGGTCTCCAAAAACCCTAACTTCCTCAGATTATATCTTCGAAAATATAACAAGACAGGATCTAAAATTCGGAGCCACAGTTCAAATCAATTTCTTCTCAAATGGTATCTTTTTTTAGCCTCTGAAACTTCGTAGAGAAAGAGCTATAGCGCAAATTCCATGATGACCTGTTTTAGATGAAATTCTAGAGCTTGAAAAAGCCATAACTTCCTCAGATCATATATCCAAAAATATAATGAGACAAGATATGAAACTCGGACTCGAGGTTCAACAAGATTTCCTCTCAAATGGTTTTTTGTTTTTTTTTTTTTTGTTTTTTTCACTTTCGAAATGTCGCAGAAAGAAATTTATAGCAAAAAATTCCACGATGACCTATTTGGAGTAGCAAAATCCTAGAATCCAAAGCTCTGATACCAAATGTTATGAAACCAGCTCACAAAAAGATAGAAAAGATAGATCAACACCTTAGAAATGAGCCTCTTCGAGGGGGTAACCTCCTTTACATTACACAAATGAACAATTCTTGGATGATACAAATGGCAAGACCTCCTTTCTATATATAGGAGTCTAAGGGGTCATAACACAATTAGAGCCGACATAACAATAATAATGTAAGGGCACAATAATAACAATAGTGGGCTTCTATGGGGCACAGTAATAACAATATGGGGACTACATGGGCATAACAATATAATAAGGGGGTTTTACTACTAACAATAAGGGGTTACACTAGTAGTATAGGGACCTAACAATCGTATATAGATCACACTACTAATTCAGCCCCCCCTCTTAGTAGTGCTCAAAGGTTTCCAAAAATTGGTATCAGAGAGGGGCTCTTGGTTGCAGCTTGATTGCTAGAGAGTAGATATGGGGTTTGTTGGCGGTTTTTTTTCGAATTAATTTATTATTATTTCATAATAGTTGTCCCCACTACTGCAAATTACAAGGTATGGCACACAAATGTAAAATATCAATTATTATCTTGTGGATCTAACATTTGGAGATTAATATGTGAAGGTTGTGGTAAAGATCCAATTGCAAATAAAGTTTTGCAACAAGATGCATAAACATGGGTGCATAATATACAAGAATCTTCATGATGATGATATGAAGAGACTAGTGGGTGTGAAACAAGACAAAGATATGTGGGACAAGCGAGAATCCATTTTTGGAGATGGAACCAACAACAATAAGGAAAATGAGAAGAAGAGAAACATGAAGAAAAACAAGAAGAGGGCCCTTCAAAAACAAGAACCTTAGCCATAAGAATATCATTCTTTTAGTGCACATGATTCAGTTGATGATGAAAAGATATTAGAAAATATTGAACCAAAATGTATAAATCTTAATGATTTTCTATTGAGTTATAATTTTGATGATTCATATTTAGGTCATGCTGAAGCACATAATGAAGATGCAAATGTTATTAAGATTCTTAGAGCTGATATTTCTAGACTAACAACTGAATGCAAGGATTAAGAAAAATTATTGCAGATCTGTGATGATAAGGAGGCCAAAATCAAGGAACAAATTGTGAGCTTAAAGATTATTTTGGTTGAATCATAAAAGCTTGATGAGGAGGAAGTATCAAGTGAAGGTAGAAGAGATTGAGAGATTAGAAGATGAAGTGGTTTCCTTGAGAAAGCAATAGAAGATGGAGAAGAGTATTGTAGCCTTGGACAATTTCTTGAGATCCAAAGATCACCATTGGATAAATCTGGTCTTGGATTTCAAAAGGGTGAGTCTAGTTTGCATGCAGGAAAAAATAAGAAGGAAGAACCCAAGAAACTTGTAGAAAACAATACCAGAAACAAAAGTGAGATCCAAGGAAATAAGAAGCAAAACTAGCAACATAAAAGCAAACAGAACTAACAACAGAAAATAAAATCTCAAGGATAACCTACATTCAAAAGATTTTTTTTTCCTAGAGATGATCGTGACATATTTGTAAAATTTCAAAGGAATCAAAGCTTTTTGTTACTTTTGTGCATAATATAGAATGTTACAATTGTCACGAGTTTCGACATGTTGCAAAAAATTGTTGGAGCGGAATGTATAGACCATATCAACAGAGATTCAACCAATTTCAACAGCCAAGGAAATTGACCTTTAGTTATAATCTTGATTTTTATGGTTATTTTTACTCATTTCACCTATTTGGCCATAAGACAATAGATTGCAGGTCTAACCGTTGGAGGAGAGATACATTTCATGTAAGGTTTAGATATGGAATGAGAAAAAGAAGAGTTGATTCTCTTGGCCATGTGGAGTGCTTTATATGCCATAGATTTGGCCATATGGAAAGAGATTATTTTTTTCCCCATTATTCAAGACAAAATTGTCAAAAGCAACAAAAAACAAGAGGATCTTGTACAAATAAAGTGATGCAAGAAAGGAAAAAAGAGAAGGAAGAGAAGAAGCAGTTGATCAAAGAGGAAAAGAAACAACCCAAGACTGTGTGGAAGAATAAGGAGAAATAACTCTTCAACTGATGAAGAGAATTCCCTCCTATAGTCCATCGTTATTTACTGCATACTTATAGAGGACTGCAAAATTCATGAGAGGTGCACAGCCTCCAGGGGAGAGTGTGATGATTGTTGCAACAACATATAATGAGTTCATTGAGCCTCATGCCAATTCAAGTCCACAAGATTAGCTTGTCTATTGGAGATCAATTGAGCTTAGGGGGAGCTATGCATGGTATTAAGATTCGTGATATATCTTGTCTCTTTGATTCCTTTCTGCTCATGTGTTTGTAGTAGCTTTATATGTCTTTTATGAGTAGAAAGAAGAGCACGTTTTTCATCCATGTACATGATTTTGGTTTCCACTAGTAGCTAGTCGAAAATATGTGAAACCATGCATAGATTGTGATCATGACTCCAGGATGTATTGAGAAGACTTGTGACATGGACCAGCCATGAGTGAGCTGCTATATGGTGATTACTACAACCATGTACTTACCATTGTTCATCATTTCACATTGGTATTGTGTCCAGTCATTAGTATGTTGAGTCATCATGGTGTTAGGATTGTTTTGGAGGAGTCTTATGGAGTCATTTTTCAGCCACATCTATGGACTATTGATGATGCTACAATCATGTTAAATTATGTAGTCATTGGTTCATAGGAGATGATCATAGCAGCTATATATTTCATTGATGTATTCATGTAATATTCCCATGGAGCCATGGAATTGTATTGTAGTATCATTGGGTCATACAACCACAAGTTATGAGGACATATATGAGTATGTACGAGGTCTTATGTTGCCACTACAACCATGTATTTATCATTGTATATTTTATTTGCATCATGGTCATGTGGAGTCTTGGTCCATATGGTGCTTCTATTTGTTAAAGGACACAATTTTTGCAACGGAAGCAGTCATTTCATCCCAACAAATGGTGTCTATATAGCTTGGAGATGACATGTGTTCAGGGGGAGCATTATTTATTCCTATTTACTTCAGCCATACATTGTTGGGATTATGATCCATTTGGAGGAGATCATGCTATGCCTCATACTATGTTATGACAGTGGGGTTTTGATCCTCGTGTTGTGATGATATAATTTGAAGCTTGTTCCTATGTAGTTATGGGAGAAATTGTGTGTGTTGCCTCATGTGGATATTGTTGCATATTATATGATAATGTTGCATATATTGATTATGGTTGCCTTATGTTGGCATGTTGTTGCTAGAGTTGTTGATTGGATATATATGTTGCTTGTTTCTTATATGGAGGCATGGATGACCTTGATGTGCATTAAATTTCAGCCATGTAGAGATGTATTACTCCAGTGCTTATGCTCCAATTCTTGCTGCCTATTCATATGGAGTTGACCCTCTTCCATTGATGTCAAAGAGGGAGAGAATTAGGATGGATAGAGAGTAGCTTCGGTTTTGGAGAGTGTATTGATATAAACCTCATATGTTGTTGAGGTTGATATCAATGCCAAAGGGGGAGTTTGTTGGCATTGTAGGATTGGCATTGATGTCAACATGGTCATGATGTTGCTAGTTGAGTTAACATTGGGATGATTGTGTTGGCATTGATGTCAACAATATGATGTCACTCATTTTGGTTTGTGTTGGCACTCATGATGATAACACACTTGATGGTGCACTTGATGACTTGTTGCAGTGTGTTGGTCTCATGATGATGATGATGATGATGATGCTACAAGTAGATGATGCAGATCTAGATGTGATGGTGATTGTTGATGGCACACTAGTTGAGTTGTCAACTAGGTCTTCATTACGTATTCATGTCCATTCTTATGAATATGACTTTTTGTAGTGATGTGATGGCTTGATGATGGTGCTACATACATGTTTGTAGCTCTGTTAGAGGTGTTGCAACTTTTTTAGATGTTTTTTGGAGACTGGAGGACTTGTTGGCACACTTTCCAACCTTGTTTGTTGTCCCTTTTAGGTCAAATTGGCAGTGACACTTTTGAGGAATATTTGATCTACTTTCAAATGTGTCAAAGGCCGTGTCAAAGGTTTAGAAGCTAGTACAAATGTTGGAGAAGAGTTTCTAATAGGTGGCAAAGGTTCCGAGCTGAAGGCATGACGTTTTCCTTCATCCTTAGCCATAGTCGTATGGAGCCAAGCCTATGGGAGCAACTAAAGCGCTCTAGTCACTGGTAGAAAAACTTATGGGAGTGGTTATAGGTCTCAATCACATGGATCTAGTGTTATTCATGCGATTGAGGGATATCATGACATCTTCTTCGCATTCCTCGTGCTGTTCGGAAGGAAATTAGCTTGGAAATTCCTAGAGGCTTCTATAATCATTTGAAAAGGTTCGAAATGGTTTGAAAAAGTCCTCTCATGATGTGAATGCATTTACTACACAAGTAGTGACCTTAGTGGATTGATTTGGCCCAATTTCTGCACCTTTGATCCTAGCCCCAAGCTCAATTTCACCCTACAAGTTTTATATTCTTGTCTTGTGAGATGTGTGGTTATTGATGATGTATGTATGTGAGTGAGAAGGTATTAGAGAATGAGATTATGCTTTAGATCTTAAGTAAAGCCTAGATGCTTCAGTCTATGAGTGCTAATGACTAAATAGATAGCAGATCTGAAGCATGCCACATAGTAGATCATAATTGAAGATGCTGGAGTAGAGATTGTTTGAGGAGTAGTTTTTGTGTGCCGCTTGAGTATATGTTGGTGATCCTCTCACACTTCTTTTTGTAGGAGTTGCTGATGCATTTGGAACATAGCCATAGTGTCTTTTGTTGTTGATTGTATTACGCAACATTATAATGTTGTGAGGGTTTGATTGTATTCAAATTTGATGTGGCCACATTTTTACTTGTTTATCTTTTATTTGATGATGATAGCTTTCTGCCGAGAGCATGTATGCATAGCTTATTTCTTGTTGAGCATAGTGTCTTGGATCTAGTGTGAAAATATATGAAAGGAGGTCCACATAGTGGTAGAGGAGTAGTGACTTCATGACAGAGGAGAATTGATAGTGAAGCTTCAGCAAAAGGAACAATTTCTCATCCAATGGTAGTTGGATAGTCCAATCAGAGTTCGGAAATGATCAATTCATTGTGGTGGCTTTTAATGGATGGTAGTCGTAGATTTGTAGAGAACAAAATCTTCCGAGCTGATCAGTAGTATCAAGTCTCCTAGTCGATAGGTGTTGGCATTATGTACGTGAGGTCGATTCTCTATGCTAATGGGAGTCAACAAGCTATGTAAAAGACCAAATTCTTGGCTAATAGAAATTCAGAGCAGAGCAACAACCGCAATGGTGATTTTTCTCCCAGAAGGGTTTCCGCTTGAAATCTTGTGTCACATGTGTGATTGATGTGATGTGCCTTTTATGTGTTGATTATTGTTGGTCTCATAATTGTCTTGTTTTAGATGCTTATATGTTTATATGCATGGATAATCTAATGTGTTGCTAGTGCATATATTGTTGAAATATGGCAACAAGAATATTCCAATTTAACTTGTCCTTGAATTAAATTGTGAATTAAAATCGAATTTAGTCTTAACAACTACTTGTAAATTATTAATTAATTTGTTTTAAATTAATTAGTTGGAGAAATTCAAGTTAGAAGTCTTTTTGAATTCATGTAAGAGTTATCCCTTAAATTAAGAAGATAAGATTGAGCTATATTTGAGTTGTAATTATTTAACTCAGTTTACTGAGTTAAGTCTACTTAAATTAATTCCAAACTATTTGAGGAACTAATAGTGAGTTAACAGCCAGTTGATGCATTAAGGCACTCAACTAGTGCTACTTCAGTTAACTGAAGATTCCCTCATCAGAAACTCATGCAAGTCTATTTTGAGAAAGACCCAGTTGAGATTAGTGTTCAAGGAAATTGTACTATTAGTTGCATGTGTTTTCTCATGGAGAAAACGCATGCATGTAGTCAAGGATTCATCCTTGAGGATTGCACAATTTTTAAGGCTAGGTTTTCCACTTGGTAATAGGAAGATCATCCAGAAGGAACAACAAAAGGAAATAGGAGCTTGGAGGGCAAAGAGGAAGGCTAGAAAGAAGCCAAGATTTCCTATGAGTGTCTGTGAGGATTGTACTGAGAGCTGGCTAGCTGTGAGAGCTAAGGTTTTGTATAATGCCTACATATTTCCACCATGTATGATAATACAATAGCAGGGGATTTTAACTGAGGCTTTCCCCAAAGTATTTTCATGTGTATTGTGCCATTGATTCTTCTTCTTTTGGTTATATTTTTCAGCTCGATCTTTAAGCTTCCGCAAATTGATATTAGAAGTATGCTATAATATTATGATTTGGTTTATATTTCATTATCGGGTTAACCTATCACAAATTCTCTACATGGTATCAGAGTTGTGAATGGTATACTGAGAAGAGAATTCGAAGTTTGAAGTTCAGGGTTACAGGTGCAAATTGAATTCATATCATACTTCAAGGTTGGCCAATGGCGTTCTATGGCTCGAGACTCGAGTATGCCTTGGAAGGTAGCTCGAATTACATAACATGGAAAGATAGAATGGAGGCTGTATTAGAAGACAATGTCTTGAAGGAATTCATTGATCAAGAAATCCCAAAGACAACTTCAACTAATGCACAAAGTCGGTTGAGTGGAAGAAGTGTGTGGCGAAGGTGAGACAGATCATCCTTGAGGGAGTTCAGACCATATTGTCTTGAGTCTCCATGGGAAGGATACTCCATTTTCAATGTGAAAGACAATGAAGGACCTCTACCAGAATAGTAGCAAGTAGAGGAAACTGGCGCTCAAGGATAAGCTTCGAAGAATCAATATGGAGAAGGACGATACTATTTCCACATATCTAAACAAGCTACACCACCTCCAGAGATGAGCTTGGCAGTGTGGAATAACAACTACTGATGATGATATGGTGAGCCTCACTCTCCTTGGCCTTCCAAAGAGTTGGAATAGATACTAGGACTCTGTGAATGGAAGGAAGAAACTACCGGATTGGGAATGACTGTGGTAAGATCTTATGCAGGAGGAGATCACAAGCAACACACGAGATGGTTCTTCATCCAAGAATGATGATGAAGAAAATCTAGCCTTAGCAAGTAAGGCAAAGAAAAGGAAGGGGAAGGCTTCCCATTTCAAATCAAATTCTTCTCATGGAGGGAAGAAGGGTGACATGTCTAAAGTAAGATGCTTTAATTGTCACAAGATGGGACATTATGCAACTAATGGCCCATTGAATAATTCTAAGAAGGGATCCTCAGAAGGATTGGAAGGTGAGGCATTAGCCTCTCAGTTTGAAATGGGCTTTACCCTCATCGCATGCATGGTGTCATCAATGATGGGTTGTGTATGGTATCTTGATAGTGGAGCCTCATTCCACATGATCGGTGATAAAAATTTATTCAATGCCTTGGACGAGAAAGAACTCAAGATGTACATAGAGATGTGTGATGATAGAAGGTATAGTGTTTCAGGAGTGGGCATAGTTTCTTTTCAGAGGGAGCAGGAGAGCCTCTTACCTTGACATATGTGATGTATGTACTAGGACTGAAGAAGAACTTGGTATCGATCGCGATGTTGGAGGAAAAAGGCTACAATGTTGTCTTCAGTAAAGGAAAGGCATTCCTAGGACACATAGACATGGGTTAGACCATGAGGATAGGGATTCAGGTGAAGAATCTCTATAAAATAGAGGTATATGATTGTGTGGCACTGAACACGAAAGAAAAATTGGTGCAAATCCAAGACATTGGTGAGTTATGGCACAAGTGATTAGGCCATTTGCATCATGGGACTTTGAAGATAATGCAACAGATATCTACAAGACTTCCCAAAGGTAAACTTGAGCAAGTTGGCACATGAAAAGGTTGTACCTTGGGAAAGTACACCAAGTCTTCCTTTCATGATTGAGACAGTCAAGTAGAGGCTATCTTAGAGTGAGTTCATATTGATTTGTGTGGACCATTCTCGACAGCATCAATAGCGAAGAAAAGGTATTATGTGATTTTCATTGATGACTATTCTCGTAAATGCTGGATTTATTTCATGTAGAAGAAGGACCAAACTTTCACAAAGTTTTGTGGGTTCAAAGCTTTGGCTGAGAAAGAGTCAGGGAAGAATATCAAGGCCTTGATAAGTGATAATGGTGGAGAATATGTCTTTTGAGAATTTAAGGACTTCTATGCAGTGGAAGGAATTAAATGAGAGTTGACGACACCTCATAACCCATAGTAGAATGGGGTGGCTGAGAGGAAGAACAAAACTATTGTAGGGGTAGCATGGGAAATGCTACATGACCAAGGCCTACTACTTCAATTGTGGGCTGAGGCATGCAACACAATAGTCTATTTGCAGAATAGAATCCCACATCACATACTTCGGATGAAGACACCAGAGGAAGCTTTCTCTGGTAAGAAACTAGATGTGGGTCACTTCAGGATCTTTGGCTCATCAGTATATTGCCATGTGACAAAGGATGCATGGAAGAAGCTTGGGGCAACAACAGAGTTTGGGATATTTATTGGGTACACTGATACACCTCACAACTATCAGGTGTACTTTCCTACCAGTTGGAGTGTTGGGTTGTGTTATACTTGGTCCATGGTATTGGATGCGGTGGTTTTTGGTCCATGGTATTGGATGCAATGGTTTTCGGTCCATGGCATTGGATGCTTTGGCATGTATAAATATGTATTGTAACATTGAAAAGGAACATAATGAAAAATCAAGCTGGTAGTCCCAGTTTTGGGATCCAGTGGGAAAATCTCTGTGTATATGTGTTTTATGTGTTATGCTCTCGCACCGTTTATTTTTCTGTGTTTTAGA
>APFE030160297.1:51135-63717 GCA_000404065.3 Pinus taeda
TAAGAAGTGTGGTATAGCACGGCAGAAGACTAATCCATATACACCTCAGCAAAATGGAGTCGCAGAAAGAATGAACAAGACATTGATGGAAAGGGCAAGAAGCATGCTCAGTGGTGCGGGGTTAGGACAAGAATTCTAGGAAGAGGCGGTGGATACTGCATGTTACTTGGTCAACAGGTCACCTTCATCAGCGTTGGAGGATAAGACTCCACAAGAAGTATGGACTGGTAAGAAACCCTCTCTTTCACATCTGAGGGTATTTGGATGTGATGCATATGTACATGTTCCAACGGAGAAACGAACCAAGTTGGATAGTAAATCTGAAAAGTGCATCTTTATTGGGTATAAGGATGGTTTAAAGGGTTATAAGCTTTGGAACCCAGTAACAAGGAAGGTTGTGTATAGCCAAGATGTGGTGTTCAGAGAGGTGAAAGATGTTATTAAACATGAAGTCCAACCAAAGGAACCTGAGAAGGTGGAGTTTGAGCTAAAGGACGAAGAATTGAAATCTACAGCAAAGGAGGAATCAAAAGCTGAAGAGCCACAAACTCTGGGTGCAAGAAGATCAGTTCGAGAAAGACGGCAACCAAAAAGGTATAGTCCATCTATTTTCTGTTCAAAATTTTCTTTAACTATTACTAATGATGATCCCAGAATTGTGAAGGAAGTAGTGGATTCAGAGGATGGAAAACTCTAGAAAGAGGCCATCGTTGATGAAATGGAACCTTTTCACAAAAATGAGGCTTGGGATCTAGTGGAGTTGTCGGCTGGAAGGAAACCCACTGGTAGCAAATGGGTGTTCAAAAAGAAGACAAATGCATAAGGAAAAGTGGAGAAATACAAAGCTCGGTTGGTAGCAAAAGGTTATTCCTAGGTGCCAAGAATTGATTTTGATGATATTTTTTCTCCTGTTGCCAAGGTAACTTCTATTAGATTACTTTTATCTGTTGCTGTTGCTTTTTATTTTGAGGTAAAACAGATGGATGTGAAGACAAAATTTCTTCATGGGGATCTAGAAGAGGAGATCTACATGAAACAACCTTAAGGCTTTGTGGTGAAGGGTAAGAAAGAGCTGGTATGCAAGTTAAAGAAGTCTCTGTATGGGTTAAAATAGTCACCAAGGATGTGGTATTAGAAATTTGATACATTTATACGGGGACTTGGCTTCACTAGAAGCGAAGCAAATCATTGTGTGTATTTTAAATTAATTGGTGACCATGTTATTTATCTGGTCTTATATATGGATGATATGTTGCTGGTTGTAAATGACAAAGAAATTATCTAGGATTTGAAGACCCAATTGTCCTCCAAATTCGACATGAAAGATCTTGGTGCTGTAAATTATATTTTGGGCATGGAAATTAAAAGAGATCGAGAAAAGAGGAATCTCTCGTTAAGCCAGAGGAAGTATGTCGAGACAATATTGCAGAGGTTTAATATGTAGGATAGTAAATCGGTGAATGTTCCTATTCTTGTAGGTGTAAAGTTATTTGTTAAACAGTGTCCCAAGACACAAGAAGAGGAAGATGATATGTCCTGTGTTCCATATGTAAGTGCAGTCAGTAGCCTGATGTATGCAATAGTCTGTATTAGACCAGACATTGCACATGCAGTGGGAGTATTGAGCAGGTTTATGTCAAAACCAGGGAAGAAGCATTGGACAACAGTGAAGCGGGTTTTCAGGTATTTGCGTGGCACTAGTGATTATGGTTTGTGCTACCAAGGAAGACCAGGATTGGACAGAGTGTTGGATATCCATGGCTTTGTTGATGCAGACTGGGTTGAAGATCTGGATCAGAGAAGATATACAAGTGGGTATGTGTTTAACCTATTTGGAGGTGTAGTCAGTTGGATGAGTAAGAAACAATCTGTAGTGGCACTATCAACTACAGAGGTAGAATACACGACAACCACTCATGCAAGAAAGGAAGCAGTTTGGTTGCAAAGATTGTGTTCAAGAATGGGGTTAGTACAAGAAGCTATAAGGATAGACTGTGACAGCCAAAGTTAAATTTTCTTGGCAAAGAACCTTGCATATCATTCAAAGACAAAGCACATTGATGTTCAGTATCACTTTGTGAGGGATATGATAGAAGACAAAAATGTGTTGTTGGTAAAGGTGGACACTTTGAAGAATACTGAAGATGCATTGACAAAATCTATGAGCTCTGAGAAGTTCTCTTGGTGTAGAGAAACAATGGGCGTTTCAGGGCTGGAAAAATGACAAAGCTCTCTTGTGGCCCCCTGTGGAAAGAAAACAACAAGTGGGAGAATGTTGGGTTATGTTATATTCTTTCCACATAGTTAACAGGGGGTTTGAGGGGTACCTGTAGCCCCACTTTATGGGGTCTGGGGTAGCGCCCCGAAAAATTTTGATTTTGGACCCTATGTTAGGTTGGGCGAACCCACCTATGGTTTTGTGCATGATTTTTCCACATGTTTTTTGGACGTAATGGTTTTTCGGTCCATAGTATTGGACGCGATGGTTTTTGGTCCATGGTATTGGATGAGATGGTTTTTGGTCCATGGTATTGGATGCTTTGGCATGTATAAATATGTATTGTAACCTTGAAAAGGAACATAATGAAAAATCAAGCTGGTAGTCCCAATTTTGGGATCCGGTGGGAAAATCTCTGTGTATATGTGTTTTTTGTGTTATGCTCTCGCATTGTTTATTTTTCTGTGTTTTAGAATTTGTATGCAGGTAATTTCTGTAGGAGGTTAAAACCTACATGGAGGACAGTGGTTCGCAAAGATCTTAAGTTAGATGAGCAGAAGGCCATGCGAGTTTCACTTGAAAGGGAGCTCCAACTAAAGGCTGTGGAGGAACTATTGGTTCCTAAGGAGGAGGAGCTTCAAACTGATGCAAAGCAGCCGCATGCAGAGGTTCCAGGAGTGGAGACATCTACTCAAGTAGAGTCTTCTAGAGATGGATGAAAGTGCACAAGATAAGCTGACAGGTTGTTGGAGGATGCAAGAGAGAATCTGGGAGCACCATCGTCTTAGTGCAGACAGAGGAGGTCACCTGAGAGGTACACTGGATATTTGGCTCGTGCTAGGGAATGTGTTGAGACTGAACCATCTTCCTTTGAGGAAGCTATGTAGCAGTCAGTTTCGGTTGATGCTATGGTGGAGGAGTATGACACCATAGATCGTAACAATGTTTGGGATGTGGTTTCGAGGCTCGAGAACAAGTTAGTTGTGAGTTCTCGTTGGCTTTACAAGGTAAAGCAAGCTGCTGATGGTAGTGTGGAGAAGCATAAGGCAAGATTTGTTGCCTGTGGCTTTTCACAGGTCGAGAGGATCATGTTGTTGTAGTATATTTTGACAGAGGAGCAAGATGCTAAAATTTTGACGAAAGCATTGTCAAAGTGTAAATTTGAGTTCCACAGTGATCTGAAATAGATCTATGACAAATAATAAGGTATTACAAACTCATGTGCATGGATGTGCCTATGTTATTTTATGCAACGGATTGATAAGATTGAGAAATACACATGCAATGAAGCAATTAAAGAAAACATAACAGGAAACACATATAAATACAACAAGTTTAATAAGGAGTTCACCCAATACTCTTGGGCTACGTCTCTTGGTCCAGCCTTTAGTGGTGGCCTCTCTATAATCTTTTCAAAGTAGATTTTTTTACAATAGTGAGCTCGATTCGAGTCTCACTCAGCAGATACAAATCAGTAAGACTGTACTTGGATTCCCCAAGTCTCTGGAGTACACAGACTCTCCTCGCTGAACTCTTGACCTCTATTAGTCATAGTAGTATGAGCCAAATTTGAGACTCATACATGACAAGCATTATAGAGGATTGCGCTTGAATCTCTGAAGCCTTCTCTAGATCACACACACTCTCTGACTCTCTCTACCTATATCTTGACTCTGGATCAATGTTGAATTTGCTTTTGCAGGTTAGCTCGGATTTTCATCCCTGCTTCTCACTTGCTTCCCTTTCTCTCTCTGTCAGTTTGTGGCTTTAAAGCCAATCTTCTTCCTGATTGTTCATTTCCACTTCCCAGCTTTTTGGTTCCCCTACCTATGTCCATTTGAATCCCTCTATCCTACATAATCAATCACTGTATAATGATCCACATGGAGGTGGCCACCTATTTCATAATGGATGAGTGTCAGTTCTCTTGGACATATTCGAAACAACTGTTTATTCTGTTAAGTCCAAGAATACCCGTGAAACACGACCTTATACCAACACATTGTCCATATCAGACTTCAAATCCTATGCAACTCTTCCTGTTGACCCCGTCAAATTCGGTCATCCATCTGAACGTGTCTCCACCATTGATCTAGGGGCCCCAGATCCTACAATCATCATTCATATCAGGCGGCTAAGTAGCATGATGTTTACTCATCCGATGTGAATGGCTTTCTCTCTCTTCTGCCAAATGCGTGGCACTTGTTGTATGGAATTGGGCGGAACTTGGTTGAAACCACTTACCGCTTGAAGCCCCTTCGATATTCTACCGGTTTTGTGGAATTGCACTTCCATGAAATCAGAACGATATCTGTTGTATTTTATAATTTTTCAAGTCCAGGTGCTTGCAGCCTTTCCTTCTTTAAAGGGTTTGCCCTACGATATGTGATTAGTAACTTGTCAAAATGACCTTTAGATTGCTAATTTGTGATAGTGTACGTTACCATGGGCTGATGGTTTGTGCGCTTGACCGATGGTCCTCGTTGATCTGCGCTGATCACAAATTGCAACTGTTACAAGGATATCTCCGATAAGCTTGATCTTTATAAGACTTTTAATCGTTAGCATGCTTTTTAAAGAGTTCATGAAAACTTAGAGAGTGTTCTAGGATCCAATTTGGATCACGACCTTCCCACTGAAAAAGATTTTGGACCACCAAAAGTTGGTTTTTAAGCATCAATCAAGTGAGGATATAGATTCCTTGCTTGCCCAATTTCTATCCATCTTGCACTACTTGGTTTTGAACCTTTGAGCCCAATCTTGAGGTACTAAATATCCCCTTTACATGTAGTTCTCACCTTCCTATCCAGAACTGTATCTTCCTACAATTCATTGAGATATTCAGGCAACAAATCATCAATAGAAGGCAATTGAGTCTGCTCTTCGGGATCTTCGATTAATGAAGGTTCAAATAGTCTCAAGCTTTCTGCATTAACTACTGAATATATGTGCATGTAAGCTGGCAAATCAAGGTGAAAAGCATTCTCACCAATTTTCTCAAGTATCTTGAAAGGTCCATACCTTATCGGCTTCAACTTCTTGCCTTCACCTTGCATTCTATCTTTGCCGATATACAACCAGAAAAGATCACCAACTTGGAAACTATGCTCAATCTGATGCTTATCATGCCTTGTGTTGTACTTGTCTTGGCTCTTTTCCAGCTGTTCTTGTACTGCCTATTAAATCTCTTGGATTTGTTTAATGAACTTGGTTGCCTTATCCACATCACTGTGTCCATCAGCCACTATGTCTTTACTAAAGACAAAATCCATGGGAGACCTTGGTACAAAACCAAAACAGGTCTCAAAAGGAGATCTTTGTGTAAAAGAATGTTTAGCCCGGTTGTGAGCATGTTGCACATAACACAAATGTTTGTCCCAAAGCTTGGGATGCTTGCTGCAATATCCTCTAAGCAATTGGATCACTGTCCTATTGACCACCTCTATCTAGCCATCTATTTGTGGATAAAAGTCTATTCTCTTTTTTGGTTTGGTGTCCATCAATTCCCACAAACTAGACCAAAATTTCCCAACAAATCCGGAATCTTGATCAGATACAATGGAAGTTGGTAATCCAAAATGAACCCATACATGCTGAAAGAACAATTTTGTTGCTTGTTCAACTATAATCTATTCGTTACAAGGTATTAAAATAAACATTTTGCTGAACCTATCCACAATAACATATAAATAGTCATGACCTTTTCTATATTTAGGCAAGCCCCCAACAAAATCCATGGAAATACTTTCCCAAGGATGAGAAGGAACTAGTAGTGGAGCGTACAAGCCTAGTTTTCTATTGTTGGGCTTGCTTTTAGCACACATGGTACACCCTCTTATATATCTAGAAACTGTCTCATTCATTTTGGGCCAATAACAAAATCTTTACAGTTGTGCAACTATTTTACTTACACCAAAGTGACCTGATATTAGAGAAGTGTGTGGTTCTTGAATAATCTTTATTCTTTCGGTTTGAGGAATGCATAACTTTCCCAAATGATACAAGAGTTGGTCCTTAACATGATAATCCAATTCTTCTACTTGTTTGCCATGAATTAAAGTTGCATATACATCTTTGAAATCTATATGTTAAGCATATTGTTCAATGTAGCTTTCATGCAATACTAAATTATGCTTAAGTATAGTAGATGCATTTATGATTGGTCCAGACAACATATCTGCAACTTTATTGTGTATGCCCTTTCTATATCTGACGACAAGATGAAACTGTTGTAGAAAACCCACCCACCTATAGTGTCTTGATTGTTGCAACTTAGTTTGAGAATGTAAATATTGAAGTGGTTGATGATCATTATGTATAACTGTCTCTTTGCCCATTAGATAATGTTTCCACTTTTTCACACTCTGTACTAATGCATACAATTCTTTATCATATGTGGGGTAATTAACTACTGCAGAATTAAATGTCTTAGAATGATAACATATGGGTTTACCAAGTTGCATCAACATTGCTCTGATGGCATAGTCACTGGCATCTGTTTCAATCTCAAAGGGTCTTTGAATATTGGGCAGTGCTAGTACTGGTGCTGTACTAATATTTTCTTTTAAGGTGTCTAAGGATTTCTGCTTTTTGCCTCCCCACTGAAACACCTTGTTCAATCCTGTTAAAGCATGTAAGGGAGCTGCAATCAAGGAAAAGTTAGAAATAAACTTTCTCCAATACTGTGCTACTCCTAGGAAGCTTCTAACTTCTATAGCATATTTGCGTTTAGGCCAGTTTATAATGACTGCAACCTTAGAGGGATCTATCTTCAATTCACCACCCCCTACAATATGACCCAGATAATTCAAATATGTTTTGCCAAATTCACACTTCGATAGCTTAACATAAAGATTCTATCTTTTCAAAACATCTAGAGTCTACTTTGCATGCTTTAAATGTTCTTCCCATGTTTTACTAAATACACAAATGTCATCTAAATATACAATGAAAAAATCATCAATAAAAGGTTGGCGTACATCATTCATTACTCTCATGAAAGTAGCAGGAGCATTAGTTAAGCCAAAAGGCATAACCAACCACTCATACAATCCTAGATTTGTTTTGAAAGCAGTCTTCCATGAATCTTTCTCTGAAACTTTGACCTGATGGTAGCCACTATGCAAGTACAACTTGGAAAAGTAAACAACTTCTTTCAGCTGATCTAATAGATCATCTATGTGAGGAAGGGGATAACGATTTTTTATCGTTATCTTATTCAGTGCTCAATAATCAATGCACATTCTTGATGAGCCATCTTTCTTTCTCACTAAGACCATTGGAGACCCACATTGTGATGTGCTAGGTCTTATGAACCCTTTCTCGAGCAACTCCTGTACCTGCTTCTTGATTTCTACACTCTCTAAAGTGGACAACCTGTAAATTCTAATGTTAGGAGATGGAGCATCTTGCTGCAAATTAATATCATGTACTATTTCCTTTTTGGGTGGCAGACCTTTAGGTTCTTGAAATAACATATCATATTCTAAAACAACTTTTTCTAAATCAGCTTGCTGTTTAGCATTACAACCTTCAAATACATTGGTTTTATCAAGTTTCTTTTCCTTTACGACCATCAATAAAAACTATTTGCATGAATTTACAATTCTTTTCATCTGCCTTGAGTTTATGAGAGTGTAATTATTCTTGAGTTTATGAGCTCTTACAATATATTCGATTCCATGTTTAATGAGTTGATAATTCTTTTCAGCTCTATAGAAAATGGTTTTTCTATCATACAAGTAAGGACTTCCTAAAACAATTCCACATATATCCAAGGGAACAATATCTAACTCACCCTCATCTACAAATGTTGACCCAAAAGAAAACCTAAGTTTACATTGTCTAGTCACTTGTAGCTTTGCTTTATCACATAACCAACCTTATGGATATGGTTTCTCTTGAGGTGTGGTTAGTAATCCTAGTGTCTTTACAATTGCTTCAGAAATTAAGTTTACTTGTGAGCCACTATCAAACAAAGTATCAATATTTTGATGCTTGGAAATAACTCTAATATGAAAAATCTCATGTCTTTTTCTCTCATGTTCTTCATCAATAACAGATTGAGTAGAATTACTAGTAGAGCTTCAGAATTCTTACCTTTGATACCTATGGCTGCAATGATTGTTTCATCTCCCGAGTCTGACCCCAAATCTTTCTGAATAGCTGCAACAATTTTCTTCTTCTTGCCCTTGGGTTTCTCAGGTCTCAGCTCTGGATGCAAAATCTAGCAATGCTCATCATCATGCCCATCCTTTTTACAGTGAGTGCATGAAGCTTTGCTTTTCTGTGCAGTGTTGGCCTTCTTTGCTTTCCACTTTTTCTTTCTTTTCTCCTTGCTCTTGCTTGCAGTGGGTTGGGATGGCCCCCAACTTCTGGATTTCCATTCTTTCCTCTAGCCTTTAGATGAGTAGCTTGTACAAATACCTCATCTATACTAGTGGGATTAAACATGAGGATGGTATGCCTCATGTAGCTGTGTAGACCACCAGTGTACTTCAAAAGAGTCTCTGGTGAGTCTAATGAGATCCCTAGAATCAATGCTCTCTTTCTACATTCTTGAGTTTACCCTTGCACACTTTTCCCTTTCAACTGCCGAAGAGTTTGCCAACTCATCATGGCTTGTTGCATGTAGGCCAATGGATAGAACTGCTTCTTGATTGCAGAAACAGATCACTCCAGATAGACGATAGTTTACATGTCTTTTCATGCATCCATTGGGTTTTATGCCTTTTCACCAACCAAGGCAGGCTTCCAGGCGTAGGTGCTCTGCAGCTGAAATATTGCTCTTGTTTTGAATCGATGTTCTGCACTCTGGCAACACCACATCATTGTCTAATCCAATTGTCCAAGTTTTTTAGAATCTTAGCTCTCCTCATATATAGCAAGTCGAATTTAACATCCTAGCTTGATAAAAGAGCTTTATTATTGCAACAGGGCTATAGGAGGTGTGAGAAGTTTTCCTCTTTCCCTTTTCCTTTTGAGTGTCATGGGAATGGATTTACTCTCTTTATTTTTTAAGACCTGGATGAATCTTCATCCTTATGCTTTCTAAAGTCCTTATACATTTCTTCTACCATAGACTTTATAGCTAGGAAACTCTCTATGAATTGAGGGTCTGGCCCCATAGAACCTTTCTCTGACATGGTCTTCCGAGGATAAACTCTCCCAATCTCAGGATTAGTTTCGACCAACTCTCCTCCTAATTTGAGCTTTGATCTAGCGAGCATTCAACATCTAAACCAACACAAGCTTGTCTAACCTTATAGCCCAAAGCTCTGATACCACTTGATCTGATAATCACCCTATGAGTGATCTCAGTTAAGAATTATTAAATGGAGGTATTACAGACTCATATGTTGGTGTGGGTGTCTATGTTATTTAAGCAACGGATCGATCAGATTGCAAATACACAAACACTTGAAATGGAAAACAACAGAGAAATACAGTAAGCAAATACAAGAACACAAGCAATTAATAGGGAGTTCACCCTATCCTCCAAGGCTACATCTCCGGTCCAGCTCTCAGTGGTGGCCTTCTTTTATTGTGTTTTGAAGCATAGAATTACAATGAAGGAGCTCAATATGAGTCTCTTGAAATAGCTTGGCTTGGCAGGGTGGTTCTTGGATTCCCCAAGCCACTGGAGTACACAAACTCTCTTCCTTACCAGCTCTTTGACCTCTCTGGTCTGACAGATCCTCCTCAGGGATGGCTTGAATCTCTCAAGCTCTCTGGTGCTTGATGCTGCCTTTGGTCAACGCGGCCCTCTGCCTTCTTTTTGCTTTTTGCTTCGCTAGTTCTTTTCTCTTCTCCATCTTCTGTCTTTGGTTCTTTCTCTCCGTCCTCCGTGTCCTTTCTGTTCTCTGTTCATGGCTTTAAACCATTCGAGCTCATGGTGGTTCGGTTCCTCTTCCACCTTCGTTAGATCGCCTGCTTGCAGCTGTGCTTGGAGTTCCCTATACTCGATGTCATCATCAGACTCACAGGGAGCAGCGACTTGTCCTCCTGCAAACCGCTCCAGCCTGCTTTATTGGTCCAATTCTTTGGTTACATCGTGGAATGAGTCTTTTGCCACCTTGGCGGTCAATTCAGACTTGAAAATCTTTTCATATCGCGGCTTAATCTCCTGTCAATTCCTTCTTCTCCATCAAGCGCGATCTCAGTCGTTAGATCTGGAGTCCCCAGATCCAACGCCATCCGCTCTTTTCGCGTGGTGGACTTGCTCGTCCGTTAGCGTGCGATGAGTGGCGGTTTTCTCTCTCCTCCGCTTTCCATGCATCGGGCACTGAGTGGAATCGCTCCGCTTTCACCAAAACTGCTTGCCGCCCATGGATGCCTCCGATCAACCCCGCTGGTTTTGGAGCGGGTCCCGCCTTTAGCTCTTAGCCTTTTATCCCACGGTTTTCTCGGCTCCCATGCGACCGAGCGCTCGGGGCTTCTCTCGCGCATCAAAAACTCTCTCTGTTTCCCGGTCCGGGCTTCCTAGGGGCTAATTTCGCCTCCTGTGTAGTCTCCATGGGCCTCAGTCAGCGGGCTTTGACCGAGGTCCTCGTCATTCCACGCTCGCTGCCAACTGCCACTAGTTTAGAGGTCTTTTCTTGACCGCTATTCTAAATGCTTTGAAGTTTGTCCCGACCTGGTACAACCATGGTTCTATTAATCATTCTTTATGGATCCAATTCGGATCACTTGGATATCTCATGTGCTGTAACCTATCCACCAATTTTCGTGGCTAGAGCACATCTAATCCTACCCCAAATCAACATACATGTTTTGTGTTAGCATTGCCAGATTTTACACAACAATTTAATCTCGATTGTGATGCCTCAAGGGAAGGCATTGGAGCAGTATTGAGTAGAAAAATGATCCTATTGCATTTGAGAGCAGAAAACTCAAAGAATGTGAGCACCTCTATTTCATCTATGATAAGGAGATGTTGGCTAGTATGCATGCATTGGCCAAGTTTAGGTCGTACTTGGTAGGGAGCAGGTTCAAGGTGAAGATCGATCATAACAATATCAGGTTCTTTTTGATTCAAAAGGAGCTCAATCATAGGCAGCAAAAGCGGGCCAGGAAGATCCAATGATATGATTTCGAGATAGAGTATGTTAAAGGCAAGAACAATGTAGCTGTAGATTCCTTGTCTAGGAAGCCAACAACATTTTCTCTTATGGACATCTCGACGAATTGGAGATCCTATCTTCTAGTGGAGTACTTGAAGAATAAGGAGGCTTGCAAGATATTGGATGGTTAGTTGCAGGATGACTGCTGTAGGGTGGTCAATGACATTATCTACTACAAGGGCATCATTTACTTGGTGCCAAAGTCTCAGTTAAAGGGGCAGATTATGCATGCTATACATGATTCACCATTGTTAGGGCATCCAAGCTTCCTCAAGACTTATAGGGATTTTAGGGAAAAATTCTTATGGAAGGGTCTCAAGGAGGACATGCTCAGACATGTCTGGGAGTGCAACACATGCTAGCATAACAAAGATTGGCACACACATCCAGCAGGTCTACTTTAGCCATTGTCTTTTCTAGTGCAGAAGTGGGAGAGTATTTCGATGTATTTCATCACAGGGTTACCATCAGTACAGGGAAGAGATTACATCTATGTTGTGGTGGATAAGTTGACTAAGTTTGTCCATTTCTTTGTGATTCCTTCCAGGTATTTAGCATCTCAAGTAGCAGAGTTGTTCTTTCAGGAGATTTTTAGATTGAATGGTCTGCCCAAAGACCATTGATAGTGACAGAGATAGTAGGTTTATGGGTGGATTTTGGCAAGTGCTCTTCATATTAGTAGGAAGATCTCACACCCAACACAAGTTATCACCCCCAGACCGACAAGCAGACAAAAATCTTAACAAATGGTTGAAGGGTTAGTTTATGAATTATGTGATAGGTCAACAAAAGGCTTGGGTAAAATGGTTGCACCTTGGAGGATATTGCTACATCACCACATATCACATGCGGATTGGAATGCCTCCATTCAGGGCTCTCTTTGGTTACAATGCCCTTTCATTTGCAAAGTTGGTATTTGGAGACAGTCGGGTCCCAAGAGCTAAGGATTGGATCGAAGAGAGGCAAGACATCCTTAAGGCTCTCTAGGATAATATACATATAGCACAAAATCAACAAAAATTGTACGCTGATACACATAGGATTAAGAGTGAAGTGTAAAACTTCCAGATAAACAGAAATATATATAAAAATACTTTTATTAATAAATGAATTACATATGATGATCGTTTAGAATGGGTTGCCTGGCTTATATACCGCCATGGGCACTCTTTGGGAAAGGGCATGATCTTATGATCGTGCCCTTTCGTCTAACTAAACCTAAAATTAAACAATAAACCTAGA